>CAIGRN010090531.1:0-12627 GCA_903798345.1 Fraxinus anomala | reverse complement strand
ACATGAAAGTTAAACTACCTACCACATTTTTGGCAGTGAAAGAAGTTTTCACGACCACCAACTCTGTGAATCACAATTTATATCAGAACAATTATTCATTCTATAGAATATCAAAATAAAAAGCAGCCCGATCGTTAGCTCTTTTACCTACAAATCCCGCAGTCATTACAGTGAAACTGCTCTTTGGAGGTCTACAACATAAACATACCACTTATGTCATTAAACGAGCTGCATACATTAACACCCTGTTTGACATCCATTTTTTTTCATTTTCATTCTCATTTTTTTCTCTTTCTTCATTTCAACCACATATTTTATCAATAAAATAATGTTACACATAAACCCAAAAATTCTACTTACTTTTTAATCCTACATTCTTCCATCAATCTCTATTCTAAATCAAATTCTTCTTCAAAAATGGGTGTCAAACAAGGGAAGTAGAGATGTTATCTTATTTTTCAATTCTGAAAATAGTGGTTAGAGATTTTTAATTAATCTTCTATATTGAAACAAGATTACTGGATCACCATTTTTACTAAAAAAAGAATAAGAATATCATTACATCATCATCATAGAATTTGCAAATGTTGCAGAAGTATTCGCCAAATTTGACACCGCAATTTGAACAGATATTAGAAACCTACACATAAATGGAAAATGAACCAGAAAACGTCAACAGAACCAGAAAACCTAGTGCTTAATATGACACAAAAAAATGAAGTTTGAATAAGCAGATATTACTTGTTGTTCTGTATCACATACTGCACAAATAACCTAAAGCAAAGACCAAAAATTTATCAAGATCAGGCTCAGCATAACTTAAAAACTAAACACTAACACTACAAAACCAGAATGAAGAAAAGATGTATAAACTTACTTGCTTAACCTCATGCCGGACAAGCTCATGACGTTCATTCGGGTTGCTCAAAGCACTCTGTTAGAAAAAAAGAAAAAAATAATAATTCAACAATATAAATCTTAAGAGTAATATTCACTTGAACGATAATCTTGTGGTGAATTGAAGAAAAAATAAATTAATGAAGGTTATGAAACCGTGGCTTCGTTGTGACAATGGCGGCAAGTGAAAATCTGGTTGCAACAAGGAGCTCGCAGTTTACACCTTCTCCTATAATGGTCGCACCTATTCCACCCACAAATTAAGGAGTGCAGAGAATCATGATTATGTCGAGTTACCAAACTAAACGAAAAAGAAAAATAGTAAAAAGGAGAGAAAAAACTCAACCCATTAAGCAATTTTCCGAAATCTTCTTTGGAAATACTATTAATGCTATTGGCACCACCCCTTTCGGCTTCTTTTAGTTTCGGGTCAACGGCGGCGACGTCGTGCTCCTCCATTAACGGTCGTCAAAAGCTGGTGGCTCTGCAGAATAAGATTTGATTATATGCAGTAACCACCAGGCAAAAACAAATAAAAATCAATCAATCTTCACGTTCACGATGACGAGGGTTTGATCGAAACTTTGAGGGCGGCTCTAGATGGCGGGTTTAGTGCTGTTTCATTAAGTTCAGTGCTTTCTGATTTGAACTGAAAACGCGATCATATAATCGCGATATATTACCCACTGGATAAGAATTTTAATTGTAGATAATTGGAGGAAAGAACGCAGGAGAGTCCTATTTCGCGGGAGGGACACCAAACTGATGCAAAATCAATCATTGTCTCGAGCGTTCTTTCCTTTTAAGCATTTTTTTTTTTTTACCAAAATCTTAAATTTAATTTGGTAATAATTAAAGTACCCTATCTTGTTTTAAAACTATACTCTTTTTTGAGTGTCTAATACCCAAACTATTTCCAATTCTTGATCTTTCTACCTTAGTATACACTTGTTTGTCCATCAAAATGGTCGACTTTATCATCAAGTTGGATCGCTCGATCCTCGAGCATTTCCTTTGCTAATGTGTCTATTCACACCTCATTATCGGGTGCGATAAGCACATTAAATTGTCCATGTGACTAATAGGCCTAACAATCCAAACACAACAACACAATTATCAAGAACGTACTTTCCCACTGAACTAATAGCCCAATGTGCAAGCCCCCACAGGGGGCCAGCTATGCCTAAAAATACAAATACGAAGTTTAGTTTCGACGTGCAAGATAAATAATTAACAAAAAACAAATATGACGTCAAGTTATCCTGTTTCTTGATGCTAATCAAAAACTTTATACAGTACAGATGAAAAAAGTCCCCTTACACCATGCACTCAAATGGTGGATTCCACAAAGCTACGTAGAAGTGATTATAAAGAATAAACACATCTATGAAATCATTGATCCTAATCAGAAATCACATACAATGCAGTAAAATTTTCCTTCTTTCACGTGCTTTCTCGAAAAAAATCCTTGTTCCATTGCTCAAAGGGCGGATCCCACAGAGAGACTAGCAAAAGTAGAGGCGATTATAAAGAACAAAGGCGCCTTCGAAATCATCGATGCTAACCAGAAATTTCACACCGTGCAGTAAAACCACAACGGTAAAAGGGAGACCTAGACATAAACCACATCGTGTATTCTATAGGATGGTGCATCCACATGTGATCTGGTTTTGCTCTTCTTCACGCTTTTTACCTGCATTGAACCCCGAAAACAAGGACAGCTATAAGAGAAAAACAATTCACTTGCATTCCGAATAATAGACAACCATGCAGAAAATTAGAAAGCAGAAAAGGAGTTCTAAGTGTCAACGAACACGGTAACGGAACAATTCATACCAGTATATCAAGATGATTAAACAATGAAAGTGCATTAATTTTCCACAAGTAAATAGTTTCCTACATCTATTAGAATTTAAAGCTTCCTATTTCACAGTTCATAATGTTAACCAAACAGGACCATGATGGTGTATAGAGGGATAGATCCAATTGAATTGGTTGACCCAGAAATTGGCTAGGTGATCAGTCAGTCAGTCACCAGTCCGAGTTAGTTCAAAAAATTTGTAATAGACCAACATTTTTATGAGCAATAGAAGAACTAAAGTGAACATTCCAATCTAGAAAATTAATGTTTTTACATAATGTCCATAGTATGTGCAATCACTGCTCCAATGGAATGGCATATCAAACTTCTCAAAGAAGAGATGTTTATAGTGTGTAGTTACTTTCGAATAACTTTTGTTTCAAACATGTTTTAAGTAACTTACTTTTTTCTTAAAGGTGCTTATTTTGAAAGAACGCTTACACTAATAATAAGTAACTTTATTTATTTTCAACTTTCATCAATTAAAATATTATCATTATTTTTTTTATAAATTTAATTATTTTACTTGTAAGAAAACATTTTAAGCTTAGCCAAATCATACCATTGCCCTTTTTCTCTTTTCTTTCTGCTGGGGCAGGGTGGGGGTGGAGGTGGAGGGTTGTTAAAAGTTGGATGAATAATGATGCATTGTTCCACTTAAAATGTCGTTACCAAGAAAGCAACAATTATGAATCACCTTTTTTTCTTTTAGCAAGAGGAGGCTGTACAACCACATGCATAGTAATAAATCCTCCAGGAAGGTCACCAACAAGAATTCTAGACTCAGCAAGCGTCTTCCCATTCTCCAAAACTGTTCCAGCATGAATTAGTTTCACATCATTCACTGACTTCGGTATAACTGATTTATCTGTAATGCAGATGCCTAATCAGGATTTCATATAAAAGTCGGGAACACAATCCTAATAAAATAAAAAACAATCATATAAATTCAATAGAAGCTCTTGTAAATTTACTTTATGTACCTCAGAAAATATCGTCCAAAGCATACTAATTACTAGTACCGCCAAAGCCCCAAAGATTTAAAAAATTCATTACGTTATACTCATCTATTTATAAGTAATAGTGAAAAAAAACATCTTTAAAATAAGTCAGAATCCCCGGAAGTGAAAATTTATCACGATGGAAGCCTAATAAAGATTTAAGTTCAACCTTGAGGCCACTCAGAAAAAAGCCTTTGCTTAAGAGTAGCAACAGTCGTTGATAATGAGTAGGTTCCATGACCTATATCCGTCCCATCAAAGATTCTGAACTTAAGTTCAACGCCCTCGTTTCCTTCAGCCATAATAGCCCTTCTCTATTATATTTGCAATCCAAAACAATGACAATGTTTCGAGTTAAAGAATTCGATTCGCCACAATTCACCTGACATTAATCCCAGACAAATAAATAATCATATATACCTCATGTGAATTAAGATGATTAAAGGAGTAGCTAAAATGATCAAACAATTCTTGAAAGCAAAATACAAGCCTTATTTCAAAATCAAATGGATAACCGACTTTCACGAACCTCAGTCAATCCACAAAAATTTTCAAGAAAATGCAACAGCCACTGTACATTTGAATAACCTCTCAGACAATTGACTAACCACTTCATATGAACCAATCTCTTCTCTCAAAACCTCTCAGAAGCCCCTGCATTAAATCCCAATAAAATGGACTACATAAATCTCTGAATTACTATCTACAAAAAAAGAAAGAAAGATATTCTCAAACAATATTTCGTTCAATCGAAAACCAGATAAAACATCACTCAGAACTCAATCAATCTACTCCTACAGACCAAACACAATAAAAAGTGAACTTAAGTTCTCAATTATCAGCTACAAATATAAAAAAAGGAAAGAAATTCTCAAAACACTATACAGAAAAATCAAAAAAAAACCCTACAACACCACTCCAAAACAATTTACAATCAAGAAAATATCAAAACCCCAGTCTGGAGTGTCTCCCCAAAACTAAAATAAGTCAAAATCTTGAACCTCTAAACAGAGAATACAAACCACTGGCTTCAGCCATAAAATACTTGGGACTTTCGACTCAAGGGGACAATTATTACTTCTCAAAATTAAATAAAAAAACTCAGAAAAATTAAATATTAAAATAACAAGACAAAAAATAGAGACAAAAACAGTAGGCGAGATTTTGCCTGATCAAGACGCCATTTGATGAAAATGGGTAAGGCTCAGAGTAATGATTCGGGTCGGTTGAGAGATATAAGGCCGCCGGAAAACTGAACGATCGGCGAGAATACGAATTTTGGTAAAGTGGATTTTGGTTTTGTTTGACTCGGTTAGATTATCGGTTTCCGTCAGTTTCACACCCTGCCGATGCTATTATAGTTATTTGTCACTTTGTTCCTTCAATTTTTGAGATTTTGGCATTTTGACCCTCAAATTATGAAAAGGGTATAATAAATCTTTAATTTTTGACCCCCTTTCTTCTTTTCTTTCTTTCTATTTTAAAGTCTATTTGGACCTTTTCGAAGGTAATGTTTTTACAAATATGACATGTTCAAATTACAAAGGAAAAAGCCCTTTGTACAGGGAACTGCCAGGGGCAGTTACAAGGGTTGATTGAGTGTTTTTTTTTTTTTTCAATTTTCAATAAAAACTGTCAAGTGTTTATTTGTATAAAAACTTGACAAATCTTCTCAACAATGTAACATGATTGAATTACAAAAATGGAAATTCCTTTGGTACAGCGTCATTTGGCCTTGTACACTACCAGTCCCCTTGGTACTAGGTAACTAGGGAGACCCCTGGTAGTGCATAGCGCGTCCTTTAGAAAAATACGAATTCCAATAATAATGTAACTAGTTTAAATATTATAGAACCAGTGTGTGATAGTGGCAGGGCACATGATGGGAGGGATAGTTTTTCAATTTATACTGAATTTATGTAGATTTTCTTTAGTTATATAGTTAAATATTTTATCCATTCGGCATGTTCTCGCTCCCCTTCATAAAAATCTTGCCCCCCTATTGAAGGGGGGATTTAATTCCGGGACAACCAGCTTTATTGTTTCTTTTTTACCAAATATATTTTGTATGATATAAATATAGCTTTGAAAAAAGTAAAAAGGAAATAAAAGGATGGAATAAGTTAATTCCATTGTCAATAGAAAAAAGAAATAAGATGAAAAATAAATATTTTCAATTTCAACATGAGCATGGATACTTATATTTACTTGTGTATGAGTGTTTATATCAATATGAATATTGTCATAATTTATTTCATGTTGTTTTTCTTTACAATTATTATCAATCATAATAAGTTGTAATGTTAGATCTTGGATCTTGTTATATGTACATCAATATTTACATAATGTCACATGGTACTCTAATATTTGTCAGTTTAAAATATAATCAACTTTTTCATCTAATATTTGCCCTCCACATCATATTATGTATTTTATTATGTACATTTTTTTATGTACAAGCAGCAAAATCCTAAATATTTTCGATTGATGCAATGGTAAAGTGAACGTAAAATTCACATTTCTCTCAAGCTTGATTACTTCAATTCTTTTAGAAAAACAAATTGGAAAAAGTTAACAGGAATTTCTTGCCTTTTCTAATCTACAAAAGTGGAGCATTTTCCTTTTCAACTTTATGCCTTACAGGAATTTCATAGAAATTGAAAGCACCCCTTTAGTCTATATCTTGCTTATCATTTCTCATTTCACTGTCTAGCAGTTATTAAAGGAGCAAATGCACTTTTTCATTTCACCTACATGATTTTTTTTATTTTTTTTCCTTTTCAGGTTTTCTTGCCGACGCTCGACTTTCATCCCACTATCTGCTTATTGAGGAAAAGAAAGAAAGGATTCGGGGACACAACAAGTTGGATTGGGTACGACACAGGGCATGCTATGATAAACTACTTATGTCGATTCCAAATTTATTGAAAAGAAGGTTTAGTTTGTTGAAAAGATGACGGTAACTTTATTTACTTAGGAAACCAAATACATTACATTCTTTTCACTACATACAAATAGTTGCATTTGACAGAAAGCTAAAGCTACATGCTTAGTACTAATTGAAGCTACTAATCAACTACCACATGCACAGATAGAGAGTTCTACATAAATAAACTCGGGATGGGATGAGATGGGTGGGGTCGTGTCGCGGACCGACCTGCCTGAAGTCACAAGCTCCCATGCCGGAGCTAAGTTTATTCGTCTAATTATTTATAAACTTGGCATGCGCACGTATATAGATTTAAGACACATTCTGATAGGGTTTCAGCAGTTGAACAAGTGAGCCACTTAAGTGGAGGGACATGACTTCATTGGTGGATCCCACCAGTTGTCCGCCAATAAACACCGCCGGCACAGGGCCATTGCAACCCATCCTTAGTAGTGCCTTCTCAATTTCCTTTCCCTCTGGATCATGATCAATTTCAAGAACACAAGGTTTTATTCCAAGTTCTTTAAATAACATGTGTACAGCATAGCATAAGCAGCATGTGCTTTTGCTGAAGATCAACACTCCCTTTTCTGATGCCAATTTTCTTACTCTGTCCATGTGGGATGACTCGATCCGTGTGCTAGATATCTACAAGATTGAATAGAACGAGATTTTTTTCAATTTTTTTTAAAGATTTTTTGGGATTTTCGAGAACTGGTAATCAGTTATGTCAACCTATTTATCAGATCATGATTCAAAGTTGAATTATATATGATCTGATTTTTGGCTGTATATTGGAGGGAAATGTGAAATTGAGAAGGAAAGAAATTTAAAACTTGAAGCTTGTTTGAAGAAGAGCTCTCTTGCTAATCTATTTATATAAAACATCAGAGAGTGTGGCTAGTTTTCCAAATAAGAACATTCAAAGGAAGATGGGCTTTTCAAAGATGCCAAAACCTACTAAAGTTACTTTTCAAGATAGATACTCTATTTATACATATATTTTGTTCTGCACGAAACAAGTTGATGTTGATAATAAAATACGGTATGAGACGACACCAAAATTCTACCGTTACCTAAATAACACGAAATTCGTTGGAATAATAGCTTATATATTACAAGGTAAGTCTCCTAAGGAAACTAAAAGAAGAGCCTTCAACTTTGGAAAACACATCACGCAAAAGAAAAGGCCTAAAGGAGTATGGAGTTCTTAGGAGAGTAACAACACTCTTTGATTGCTTTTTTCATTTTTCTTGTCGTTAGTTTGATGTAGAAAACTGTTTTCAAGAACTCCTAATTGTGGGTAATTTTACTATGTCCGAAGACCCAAGTTATATTTCCAATAACAACAGTTGGAGCTAGTTTTTCTTCACAAAATTAAAATTTATTTCCCAGGTCAAGAAATGAATCCAGTGACGTGGTAATCTTATGTTTTTCGACGAGATACTTTAAACAAACACTGGATTATTCTTGCTGCTCAAATATGTCAGATCAAGAATAAGTGAATATTTGAGTTGGTTTTCTATACACGTTGCGTGGCTACTGGCCATCCAGTGTTCATGAACTTGAAACAAAAGCAGAAATCTTGCAGAATTAAGAGTGGTCAATTTATTCTGCAGATTCTTAATTCCAGTCAGTATCGAAATATATTCTCTGATGGAAAGATCAAGAATAAGGTGGCTTTCGGTGGCTGTGATTCTTGGTGGGTTGTGCCCACCAACTTGTGCCAATATATACCATAGTCTTCTCACCAGTCAGTGTGTGTGTGTGTGTGAATCTCTCTTTGCATTGTCTATGCATATATACTCGTACACGTGTGAAACTGGGGTTTGAGGCTTCATTTTTTTTAAACTTTTTCTCTTTTCTTTTTGTTTTTATGAAAATAACGAGCACGACTGGAAGCAAATAGAAAAATATCAAGGCGTCCTTGATAGTCTAGTGTTTCTCTTTTTTGGATGCCTACACATTCCAAGAGTTTAGGAATATGTTTCAAGACTATGAAGAGGCCTAGGGTCAAGAGTGTAGAAGAGAATACCAATAGCGAAAATGCTTTAATAAGTCGACACTGCTCGCAAACAGAAGTTAAGAGCACGAATTGGACTAAAAACCCCGTACGAATTCTTTATGATCAATTGAAATAAGTTCTTGTTAATGAACTCTTTCCTCGACGTGATGTGGGAGGTATTATTTGGTGTTTGTTGAGAGCGATTATTTGAAGTGGAAAATAAATTATTTGTGAGAATGTATCATTAAAAAGTAAGAAAACTATTGAAATAATGTAGGGTTGAAAAATGCGTTTGAAGAAAATTTATTTTAAATAAATTGTACTAAACAAACTCTTAAACTTTAATGTATCTATCACACATATCGTCTCATTCAAGATTTTCAGCTATGTTATCCAACATAACGAAATTTATATATGATTAATCACGACAAGCTTGACGAGAATTTGACATCAAGTCTTATGTATGAATTAATTTTTGATAATTAAGGATATACGCAGTTACAAAAACCAATTAACAACGTAATGATTTATAAGCGCCTATTCATGATAATCATTAGCGATTCTTTTTTATTGATTGAAATGAAATGACATAAAAGTGTAAAGAAGATATTTAGCAAGATGTACACGAATATCTTGTTTCAATTTGTGTTACCAAAGAAAAACAACTGAGGAGACAATTTGGAGAACAAAATGTCAATTCTTGTGGGGTACTACCTTCTTGTAATTTTCACCTTTTCCTTTCAATTTCCTGATTAAGAGTGAAAACCTTCTCATGTTTTCTCACTAGAACTTGTAATTTTCATTTGTTATCCTACTAACATATAATATAAAGAATTTTTCTGCTTGTATATAAAAAAGCAGCCATAAGAAGTGACCGAAAGGAAATATTGGATGCAAAAGTTTATCGTATTGTAAACTAATAAATGATAGAGTGTCATATAGTATTATATAAGACATTATAAAATCCTAAATGTACATATAGTATTGTCTTAATATAAATTGTTTTCGCAATTTTTTTTTTGTCATCTCTTGTTCTCTAATTTGGCGAATAAAGGAGGTACAAAAAATCAGAAAGTGGTCGAGGAACATAACATGTGGCATCTTAAGAAGTTTATTGCTACTTCGTAACATGATAAGACTTAAAAAATAGTCTCTCAATTGAGTCGAATGAGTTTTTAGAGATAAGACGTGTCATTCTAAGAATAATTGTGCTACGTCACTTTTAAGTTGTAGGGATATAAATTGTGC
This sequence comes from Fraxinus anomala, assembly GCA_903798345.1. Classification (NCBI taxonomy): domain Eukaryota; kingdom Viridiplantae; phylum Streptophyta; class Magnoliopsida; order Lamiales; family Oleaceae; genus Fraxinus; species Fraxinus anomala. Next base: position 2,686 of record CAIGRN010090531.1, on the reverse strand, counting down.
CACACCCATTGTTTACATTTTCAAATGAGCTAATTCAACATAATATGAGAGTAAATAAATGTCTCGGATTCAAGTATCAATGCCATCCATTTATATAAAATTCTTGCGTAAGGCCTTGATTAAAAAAGTATCAATGCCATCCATTTATCAAGGGAGTTCATAGATTTGCCTTCTTTGAAACAATTTAAACTTTTAAATAAAGTAATTCTAGATCAATCCCCACCCGCACTCCTATCTTGTTGGCGATACGGGCTAAATATAAGTGTGGATGAAAAGATTGTTGTATATCGAACAAACCAAAAACAAAGTTTAATCCATAGGAGCGTAATTAAACACTATAAAGAAAAGTGATTTGAAATGTAGTATGAAAAACTCCAGACGAAATCAAAAATAAAAACTAAGAAAGAAAGAAGAAGAACAATTCGAGACAAGTGATTTTCAATATTTTCTTAAGACAAAATTGTCCCGCAACGATGCTCATGGTTTACGGCACTTGTCTCCCAAGATACAACAGAATCAACTTGTGATAGAAGCACTTCAAACCACAAGTTACGGCGAACTTTCGACGGAGTTTCTCTCTACAAAGAAGAAAACGATTTTTGATGATTTTTGAAGCGATTTGCAAGAGTTTTAATACAATGCTCAATTCAAATATGAAATGGAATGCAAAAGGGACGTCCAATGGATCCTATATATAAAAGATGAAGGGTTGTGAATGAAATGCCGCACCCCAATCTCAACAACTTGCCAAAGGTCGTATCATTCACTTGTCGCTGGCATGTTGCCATCTCCTCGCTCGAGCGATAAAAACAAAGAGTTTCTCGTTAGCTTGTCACTGGCCTGTCGCTCTGGAGACAGTCCAGCCATAAGCTAGCAACAACCTTAGTCAATTTTCAGACAGCTTCATCTATTTCTTCCCAACTTTGGATCGCAATTTTTCATTCATCCGGAATTGATTTTGAGATTCCAAATATACCATGACGATCTACTCGACGAGTAGAACAAGTTGGTTTATTTAATTTTGTAATTTGACCATCAAATTAAGTCCGAATATTTGGTTGAAATTGACACGAAAGTTATTTTCCAAATTTTTGATTTTGACACTTAACCAAAATTTCCAATCTTCTAAACCAATTTCCAACACGTCCAACCCTAAACCATCTCCAGGTTGCATTTCATCTCTCGATGTATCATTGATTTTTCTTTTTCTTTTTGTTTTTCATGTCTATAAATAATTTTATTAAATCTACTCAAGTAGATTCAATATAGATAATTAAATCCACCCAAGTAGATTCAATATAGACAACCGAAATAAGAGTTATCCTTTCTTCTTAGTTTCACTTATCTAATTAATTTCTAGAGCAGATTACATCAAACTCTTCTGAGGTTTATGGCATTTACACTGATATCTCTCTTTTTAAAAATTTCATAAACCTTCAGTGATATATCTCTTTTGTTAGTGTCAACTAAAAGTAAATATACCTTTTTTTCTATTTTACCCATTTATTCTATTTTAAATTGTTATATTATTAACTTAAATCATATTTTTTCCTTTCTTATTTCTTAATATATACTTTTTCATACTTTTTATTAAGACGAAATCATTTTTAGTTAAATAATACCATTATAAATCTTATTATAAAATATATAAGATTATTAAATAAGATTTTTTAAATGCATTTGACAAATAATTAACAAATCAACATAAATTTTTTTTTTAGAACAATATAATAAAGATATTTGAAAATTTTAATATCGTTATAATATTGTTATAAATTTTATAAAAATGTACATATGATTTTTTTAAAATACGATTGGCAAATAATTAATGAATTTTGGAATAATTTAATAAAGTTAGTTGAAAACTCATCAAATGTTTTATATTGCCTGATTTAGTAGCATTTTTTTTCTAATTTTTGTATTCTTTGCATTTATACTATACTAAGTTTAGAAAATTAAATTAATATTATCATAATATTTCAAAATGCAAAAAAGTTGGCAACAAAAGTTTAAATCTTAGATTCTTTTTAGTTCATCTTTTTTATTAAATACATCGTTTCAATTTTAGTTTGTCAATGATAAATCAATATTCACAAAAATATGATTAAGATTAAATAACTTTATACAAAAAATAAAAATAAACATTCAAATTAAAATAATTTATTTTTGTCTAGTTTAAAGTTTAGTAAAAACAAATAAGAAAGCAAATATAATTATATATGTTGATAATTTGTTGTTCAAAACCAAAAGGAAAGTGTGTGGAATGAAATCGAGAAAAAAAAAATAGGCACCCCCGTGCCCAATTGGAAGCCCTCACCCGAGAATAGTAGCACCCCCGCGCTACCTTGAGGCGCTCCTGCGCCAGTGACCGTTGGGGTAGTTTTTTACCGTTGGGAGTTCAAATTTGGTGGTTTTTTGCTTATATTTTGGCACCACTTCGTGAGAACTGATCAAAGCCTATACATAGGTGATCATTTTGGAGGCAAATAAAATGAAAAATAATGGAAAAACATTGTGATTATTATCATTCATTCCATAAAGAAAGAAATCAATTCTTTTTTCATCCATATTCAAATTTCCCTTGTGTTATTGAAATTTTGGAGAATCACGTAAGTGCTTAAGTGTTGAATTCTCTTCAAATCTTGATCAATCCTACAAACTATTTGTCGAAAAACCCTTTAAGCAC
>CAIGRN010090530.1:0-12453 GCA_903798345.1 Fraxinus anomala | reverse complement strand
AATTGGTCTCCAATAATTCTATCTATTGTCTTTATTTTGTAAACTAAAAATAAAATCACATCATATTATGCACAGAAAATATAATATTGCCCAGTTACTTTGTATAAATGAGCTTTTATATCTAGATTATTTACTTATTTGGAATTTGAATCAAGATGAGGCTCTATATAATCAATTTTTTTTGGGGGTCATATCAACTTAATAGAGCGGCTGTCAAGTTGCATAGGAAATGCCCTTTTTTATTTTGTTTACGTGATTAATTTTTTAAGAATTAGAAATGCCCTTAGATATGGGATCCTTAGTACGGCGACTTGGCCTCCTTGACATTTTAACAAATGTAATAGTTATTTTCCTCAAGTGGCACATAAGAAATTCATGATCACATTAAAAATGCAGTTATTTGTAATTATCCTTTCCTACATAAGTCATTTTGATCAACCATAAATTATTTTAAATGTTTACTTGTATCAATAAATAGTTTACAAAATTCTTATGTCATGTCATTAATATATTATGAGTAAAAATTTGAAATATTACCTCAAAATCAACTAATCTTGATAAATTGTTTTTTTTTTTTAATAAAAGATGATGTAAATTCTATCTGGGATCCCTAACATTTGAAGGCTGTGATGTTGGATTTCTATCTTTTTATTTGTGACATTCCGGATCCCTAACATACGAAAATTGTGCGCTTGTTGTCCTTCATTGACGGAAATCTATTCAACCATTCAAAAATAAATTTTGTCTAAAATAACCTTTCTACTCATTTTGACTTGAATAAAAGTAAAGGAAAAACAAGAAAAAAAAAGGAGAGGAAATAGTTACCGAAAAAATATATAGTACACCAGAGGTATAAAATATTTAGTACAGCTTATCACTATTTGACTGATATACGATAAAATTGCAGGAAAACCAAGAAACTAGAAAATGAAAAAATAAAAAGTTACCCAAAAAATATATAGTACCCCAAGTGTATAAAAATATTGAGCACAATCCATTGACCCAAAAAATGTACTTTCAATGTGGTCAACAGATCTCAATATCTCTCATGTCCACGCAAGCCTTATTCTTGCACATTCGGACAAACCGTTAGCCATACGTGGCCTTCTTCGATGGGGGTGGAGTTGGTTGTGCGCACTCCAACGGTCAAGTCAGTCGGGGAAGAAAAATATATGGGTGTAGGAGAGTTTTAGACATGAGCCTCCAATATAAAAAAGGGTTTGGCTTTGGGAAAAAATAAATAGAACAGTGATATGGAAATTTTTTAATTTTAAAGTCTAAACTTGCAACACTCTTCAAATGACACTAAATGTGAGCTTTTATAATAGAAAATTGATGAATGAGGGTCATTAGATGAAGAGACACGTGACCTCATCCATGCGGCCGATGCCTCTTATCTTAGACATCAATCAATCATAAACCTTAAATGCTAATACCACTTTAGCATCCATAATGCCTAGATTGCGGCTTTGGACTTCACAAATAACGTGGCAGTTGTGGAGGCGACAACGAATTATCACATCAATCACATATCAAAAAGATTGGCTTGAGAGATTTTATGCTGTGCTCCTTCTGTAGCCTCGCATCTACTCATGGACCGACTCTTTTCCATGGAGTCTATATGATTCGATGGGGTCGGCAAGTATATTGGTTTGATCATAGAAAAGGGTTCGGATCAACCCATGATAATATATTCTGGTATAGTGTGGGGCCCTACCTTTGCTCTCCATGTAGGATATTTTGGGGGCTTGTGAAGAAAGGCATAACAATAGTCCCTAAATTCCATGTATGATTATTCACATAATAAGTGGACTTTTAAATTAGTGGCGAAGAAAAAAGCAACATAGCGTAACAATAGTCCCTAAAATGGAGCGAAAGCAAAAGCCCACGCATGTGAGGGCTAGCTTGTTGGAGTAGATGAAACCTGCAGTAAGGCTGAATGAAGCGATGTGAGGCCCTTGTTAAAAGAGGGTGAGCCTGTTAAATTAACTGAAGCTTGTAATAAGCCTGAATGAAGCGACATGTGCATTGCTCGAACAAGTTTGTGAGCCTCTTCCTTGTCTTCCGACGGTGTTTGGTCCTTAAGGAAGGCAATGATTGGTTGTATCCAAGGTAGGGTCCTTTCAACCCACATTACTTACTCCCCCTTCGATATAGAAGATCTAACGAGGTGTTCAATTGGCACTACTTTAAGTAGCTCTAAATCCTTGCTACGGCTAGCTTTGATAAAGCATGGGCATGAAAGTTCTCAGTTCTTGGTATCTGGTTCAATTCAAATTTTTCAAAAGATGGAAGGAAGTCCGTAACTTTTTTAGGTAAGCTGTTTTGCTCTTATCTTTTGTAGTAAAGTTGCCATTAACTTGACTCACTACTAACTGTGAATCGTTGTTAACCACCAATTTCTTTAATTGCATATCTTTAGATAACCCAAGGCCTGCTAGCATTGTCTCGTATACAGTCTCATTGTTGGAGGTCTTAAAACCAAACCTTACTGCACAGTTAAGATTGTGTCCTTCTGAGCTTACTAGTACTATTCCTACTCCCAAGCCTGTCTCACCAGAAGATCCGTCAACAAACAGGTTCTATACTGAGGGGGTTTATTAGTTCCAAGTCATGTCGATATCCGGGGCCACAGTAAATTCTGCTATGAAATCTACTAGGTCTACCCTTCACAGAAGTCCGTGGCTTATATGAAATATCAAACTCGCTTAGCTCTACAGTCTACTTCATTAACCTTCCCGAAGCATCAGGTTTCAAGAGTATTTGCTTAAGTGGAAAGTTGGTCAACACCCGTATGTTGTGGCCTGAAAATAGGGCCTCAACTTCTTGGAGGCAATTATTAGGGAAAAAGCGAGTTTCTTCACATCTATGTATCGTGTCTCTACTGATAAGAGGGACTTGCTTACATAATAAATGGGTAGTTGTACCACCTTCTTCCCTAGCAAGTATTGAGCTCATGTCTTTTGCAGACACGACTAGATAAAGCAACAGTGCTTCGCCTTCCTTAGGTTTTGAGAGGAGGGGCCTTATTCCAAATGCTCATTCAACTCTTGGAAAGCCACTTTGCACTCCTTGCTCCACTGGAACCTCTTTCTTTCTTTGAGAATCTTAAAGAATATGAGGCATCTATCGGTTGCATTTGAGACAAACCGACTTAACAAGGCAAGGTGACCTAGTTAAGCTTTGCTCTTCCTTAGGCTTGTAGGGAGGGATCTCATATCTAGTAAAGCCTTCATTTTCTCTGGGTTCGCCTCGTTGATTGACCATGTAGCCCAAAAAATTTCCAAAGGCTACGCCGATAGCACATTTCAGTGGGTCGCCTCATTCTATACTTCCTCAAAACTTTGAAAGTAGCCTCAAGGAGTTTAACGTGGTTTGTAGCTTTGAGGCTTTTCACTAACATGTCATCCACATAAATCTCCATTGTCTTACCCATGAGATCGGCAAACATCCTGTTAACGAGCCACTGATAGGTAGCTACAACATTTTTCAAACTAAAGGGCATGACTTGCCTTTCTGCTGATGCCTATAGGTTTCCCCATGTCTTTGCAGGTTTATAGCAATAAAGTCTCCTATCTGTGATGAATGGAGTATTTTCCTCATCGGAGAGGTATATGGGAATTTGATTATATCCCGAATATGCATCCATAAAGTTTAATAGCTCATGTCCTGCTATAGAATTTGCAAGTTAGTCGATCCTTGTAAGTGCAAAAATATCTTTATGGCACGTTTGATTAAGGCTGGAGAAGTCTATGCCGATCCTTCACTTGCCATTTTGATTCTTCACCAGAACTGGGTTAGATGTCTACTTCGAATAAATAGCCTCTCTAATGAACCCATTTGATATCAATTTTAGTATTTCCTCCTTCAAGGCTTCGTATCTTTCTAGGTTCAAGACCCTTCTCTTGTGCCCATGGGGAGTGAATTTAGGGTTGACATTGAGGTGGTGGCAGCTAAACTTAGGGTCAATGCCCATTTGATCATCTCGGACAGCGGCTATGCCTTGATCAGTGAGAAATTTCCTGCATAAGTGGTGGATAGATGTGACTACCTAGAGCTCTTTCAATGCAGGTCGCCCTAGCAAACCATGATAAGCAGACCCGTGGTTCATAATGAGAAATTCCATGAAACGATGAGCCGTCAAAGAGGTGTTCTCATCTCTACAACTAACATAATTCTCTCCCTAGGGACGATGCTATCGCCAGTAAAACCATACAGGGGGCAATCATGGAGGCAAGCTCATGATTTATAAATATTTTATCATAAGTGGTTCCAAACAAGATGTTAACAGAGTTCCTATTATCCACCAACATGCAGTTCAATCTATTTCTTACCACAATGGCTCTTACCACCAAGGCGTCACAATGGGGGTAATGAACACCAACAACATCTTCATGTGTAAACGCTATTGGGAGAGGGTTGCCTAACACACGGGGGTTCTATTAACTAAGTATCTTATCATGGGAGATTTTTAGCCTCTTTGGCATAATTCCTTTGTGCGTTTCTTGACTCTCTTCCAACACTTAGGCCCCCAATTATTGTATTAATCTCTCTAATGGGGTGTTTTTCGCATCTGCATAGGGTTCTCTTCTTTTTCTTTGGCCGCCTTTAGACCTGTTTCTATCATCGTCATGCCTCTGCCTAAGCGATTCATCCATGTGATGTCACATTGTCTCATCATGCATAGGCTCTTGATCATGCCTAGATAGAGGTGCATTCTGTTAGGCATGCCGTGATTCTTCTTTTCAGTATATGAGTTCTTTGGCTCTGTGTGATATAGCCTGGACATACAATCATTTATGTCGTGACCGTAGGTTCGGTGGTAAGTGCAGTATGGCCTATTTCTAGGCTCACCGTTCTTTCGTCTACCTCTGCCATTTAGTCGGTTTGGCACTCTTTAAGGATCAAGCTAGACTTCTTCATATGCCAAAGATCGTACTGCGTTTAGGGTGGCAATGCCTAATATTTGACCTGGAGTGGAGACGATTGTGTGCCCTACCTGGGTCCATTGTTGGTTTACCAAATGTGAAACAAGACCTCGCCTCTGCCTCTGAGGCAATGAAAGCTCCCAACGAAATTCGATTGCGATAGTCAATCAGTTCCTAGTTTATAATCTTGTTCCTCATCATTTCCACCAAGGTGTCGTAAGAGGTAGGATTCTTATTTCGCACATCTCTTCAGAAAGAGGGTATTCATGTTGAGACCTCCCCTCAAAGCTGAAAGGGCTTCCTTATCAGTGACCTGCTCACAAGACGTCATTTCATAGGTAAACCGAGCTAGTAGATCTTCGAAGTTTTGCCTGCTTGTTATCTCATAACCTCCAACCTTTGGATAAAGGCCTCTCTTTCTTTGCTCGACAAATATTGGTTCAATAAGACCTTCTTGAGATCCTACCAACTTCTAATACTACCAGCCGGTATGCGGCTATACCATATTTCAGCAGCCCAGTTAATGTAAGGTTGAAAGCTCTGTATTTCAATGCCGACGAGGCTCCCATAAGAGACATTTGGGTCTTATAATTGTTAAGGTGTTTCGCTGAATTGCCATTTCCTTTATATTTAGGTATTTTTGGTGGCACAAAATGGCTAGGAACATGGGCGTTCCTCAACTCTTGCGAAAATGAGAGACTTTAATCATTGTTATCCAATTCAAAATATTTGCATGGACCATCTGAATCCTCCTCTTTAGCTAGGTAGTGAGGCGGTTGTGAAGTTCTGGCTTGGTTTCTCAATTTTTGCAGCGTCTCTTCTCTCTCGCGTATTTTTAGGTGGAAGGGCCTTTTGAGGTTCATGACCTTGCTCGTGTTCTTGTCGCATTTACATGGGGATGATAGTTGGGGCCTATTCCTAAGGTTTGATGGTCCAATTCTATCAAATACACTGGTGGACCTCTGAGGCTCCCGTTCTTGAGCCTATTTTCGAGGGATATTTTCTACCCCCTATGGTAAATATTACCGGGTATGATAGAGGTATAATTTATAGACATATCTACCTCTACCTCCATTTCGATTGGGCTAGGCTCTCTTCTATGTCTCTAGGGGTAAGTCCTCGTGTCATTCTCCTCATCTTTCTATTGAAAGGCCTCCTACTAGGGCATTTGGTACCCTGTTTGCCCATACATTTGCATGAGTAATTTTTATATGTCGACATTCTTCTGAGCTATGTTTCTCATGTTTGCATCCATCTTTCCCACATCCCTTGCTAGACGTGTGATAGTGCCACCTCATCGATGTTAGTAGTGGGATCGACAGGTATTGACATTCGTCCAGATGACTTCTTTTTCAGAAGCCTTCCTCTTGTCGATTTCTACCTTGAGAGCCGTAATGACTAGAAATCATGGTGTAACAATAGCTTTTATGTCAAGAATAAGCTTCTAGAGATGCCTCTTCAACGTTCTCAGTCATTCTTTCTTCAAGAACCATGACCTTTCTCCAAGGTTGGCTGTGGAATAACTCATTTTCGATGACTTTGACCACAATGATGTTCGTGGTTATAGTGTGATTTTTCACAAGTGGCGTCAATCTGTTGACTCCAAAATATACCTCCAACATGGTAACAGATTTCAATATCTCTCACGTCTACGCAAGCCTTGTTTATACCCACTCGGACAAACCCTGGGGCCCTACATTTGCTCGCTATGTAGGATATTTGGGGCCTCGTAAAGTAAGGCGTAACACAATCTATCGCTATTTAACTAACATATGTATTAACATATTGGGACCCTCTAATCCTTATTTTTTCTAGATAAATCTCATTATTTCGCAATGTTTTTAGAATCGGCCCGGTCTTCGACCCGAAAATATTAAAGGGTTAAGGGTCAAAAAGTCAAATAGGGATTAACCTGAAATTTAAAATATTAAATAAATAAATAAATTTATTACATTAAAAAAAATTTATTAGTTGAAACATCATTTTTAAAACTCATTATTTAAAATTTATTATTGATATAAGAATTTAGTTAAACTAAATCAGCCAAACATTGTTATGGTCCATATGCACAAACCCTACCAAAATATAAAGTTACAAAGCTTCATTTTCTTCATGTTGAGTCGCCCGTCCAGAAGTTCAAGAATCATTTTCTTCCTCTTCTGACATTCTACCACCTCTTGTCTAGAATTTACAGATTCATTTTCTTAATGTTTTGTCGCCTCTTGCTTTCTCTCTTACGTTCACGAATAAATATATTTGGTATCTATGACATAAATACTTGTATTTCTTTAAGATAATTTTAGATTTGAATATTGAATATTTTGATTGAAAGTTTGTGCAAGGGGTTGCTAAGAGCTTCGTCGACTATTAAGCAACTGGAGAAACGACAACTTCCTCTTCTTCACCATGTTCTAATTTTTTTTTAACAAAAATATAACCCCAAAAACCTTGATTGGTTCACCGATTTCAGTTTGAACCGGACAGATTCCCAGGTTTTACACCGGTTTCTTTACATCAAGTTTCTATAGTATGATCTGACTGGATTCGGTCCGATTTCCATTTTTCGGTCGAACCAATCGGTCCAGTCCGGTTTTGAAAATATTTTTATGTTGGAATTAAAAATTGTTATAGATAATTTTGTGAGTTTTCAATTTTATTTTGTTTAAACTTACCAAAGGCTAGTCATATCTGCTAATACTATTTTTCAACGTGAATGAAATAGCAAATTTCAATCGAGAATGGACAAATACTGTTTCTCAAGCATAGTTATTAAAACATGATAAAAAAAACTAAAGATTCAGACCCTTAATCAGGCTGTGTGAGGTAATTGGACTGACACGCTAATGTCCTGGTCAAGAACCGGTTAAATCGGCAATTTTTTTTGTAAACCATCGAGCTGGTGGATGTGGTTTTTAAATGAATAAAGCTAGATATACATTCTTGGTTGAGAACAAGTTTGACATCTCTCCTATGTGGAAGAAATATGATCAGTGACGAGATGGATGTATTTAATATCAATAGTGTAGATTGCTACCATATAAAAGAATGTGAAACTTAATGGCATCAATGATGTACATATAACATGGTTGTTTTTAAATATATAATATGGGAACAAATAATATAACCCGTGATTGCATGATCTATACAATAGCTTAAATGGTTTTGGGGACCACTATCATCATGTTATTGTTTTTGAAATTTATGTCCTATATTCTTACCATGCATTAGGGATGGTAATGGGTCGAGCCAAGTCTGGTCCACACAAGCTTGGCTCGTGTAAGAGCCCTACTATTTTTTTTATTTTTATTTTTTGTTGAATTTAAAAAAAGTAGATCATGTACTATGGTAGAAACAACGGGATATTGACGTTCATGACGTCTCAAAAAATCATTAAATCTATTGTCATTGCTTCGTCTGGTTCTATGGTTTTGAGCATATGATGAGAAAAATATCTAGTTAATTCTACAGGAATTTCACTTGTACGTACGTCCGATGTACTTTAATTGTAGGATGGAGAGATGATATAACCTAAATTAAATGATAAATTAAATAACCGATGCTTCGTTGATTCAAAATTAATGGTGGGGAGCGGGTGTGGAGAGTGTCCGTCTAACATCCGCACCTAATCTAAGTGCATACAATTTATATATTTCAGTTAAAGTATAGTCTAAATTAGAATGTGCAATTAGAGCATTAAAATGTAATGTATTTGAAATTTTTTGTACACAATTTTTGTACATTTCAAATTATATCTAGGATCCATTACACAAGATAAAGGAAATAACATAGGTAAGTTTTTCCAATATTTTCTAATTTTTATTTCCATTGAATGTAATATATTATTGAAATCAGGATCAAATTTATATTCAATAAAAGTTAATGTGATATAATAAAGATGTCAAAAACTTTAGAACTAGTAGGTTAATATACCACTAATTATACATTTGTAGCATTATAAAAACTGTCAAAAAAAATTCTAACTTTAAAAGAAAGTTCCCAATCATAATCTTGCAAATCATCATATAAATCATGTGTATGTCTAGAATTACAAAATTCATTAATAAATGGTTCATATCCTTCTACTAACATGTACACTATTATGTTTCATTTATTCTTGCACAATTAAATTATATATATGACATACGGGACAAACATGAAATAGAAAATCACCAAAATCTGGATTAAGAACCCCACATAGTTTATCAACTATAGGTTAACAGTTACATTATCAAAAGTAATGCTATGAATTTTTATAATGTATTCTTTAATAATGGTCATAATTGCATTAAATATATTATTAGTAATACGAGAAACACAATTATTTTAAAAATAATTATTTTTTATTTATTATCTATAGTTGTCTATATAGCGAACAGTTGCAGTTATATAACATTTTTTATTAATACATTTCTATAAATCAGATGTGAAAGATATGTCATCATTATATTTTTGTAAATCACGTATTAGCCTCTCTCTTTTGTTACGATGAAATAATCAACGGAATTAGAATGAAGAGTATTTCTCTTGGTTGAATATACTCTTGCACAAATTTCGTGAAAATACTTCTTGTCCACTGTGCTAAACGGTAACTCAGAACCAACTACAAACTTGACCATTTCCTAATGGCACTTTTCTCCTGAATAGATCAATGTCCTTAGTGTACTAGATATATTACGGGTAGAATGAGAACCAAAATGAAGATGTATTTGTGTAATATATTATTGAAACCGGTTTGATTCGATTCCGAACCTCGAACCGAACCAAGTACCAATAGAGATTTAAAAAAGAGAATAATTGATTTCATATCTAACTATATAAAGAACCAACCAGTTCCAGTTTTGGTTCGGTTCGATTCGGTTCGTCCGGTCCGGTCCGATCCAATTTTTATATTAAAAATTTTATATAAAAAAAGTATTAAACTATTTGTCAGATTAAAAATAGATAAAATGGAGTTAGAATCACTTATCATTCTTGTAATCTAATAACATAAAAATTAATTAAATAGGGTAACAAACAAAAATACACTCCAAAACTCAGGATCAATTAATAAGGGAATAAAAAAAGATAAATTATTAAATACAATACAAACTGTAAAATCTGGATTAAAAATTAATTCTTAATAAAATTTATATAACAATATATATTAAGAGATTGTTTGTCTTCCATTATTGGGAGAAGAATGGAATTTTGAATAGTATTTTTTGGAGAATGTATGGTTGAAATTTAAAGTAATTTTATTGATTTGTGTATATAATATTTTATTGGGTAAATGTGTGGTGAAGAATCTTACTGTAACAAATAGAGTTTTAGATTAATGATAGACAAATAGGGGGCTAAAAAGTATGTAGTATTTATAATCAAATTATATTCAATAATCTTCAATGAGAATATCTTAATTTTAATGATCGATCATTTAGGAAATAACGAGAAATTTGAATTCTTACAAAATATTGGATTATAAATACAATTTTTCCTTTTGGGATTGAATTAAAGGGTTAAAGTTATGAATATTTGTAAAGTATTTATCAAATTATTTAGATTTAAATGTTGATTACTTATTAATTTTTACTATAAAAGAAAAAAGAAGATGTGTATGGAAAGTAAAATTTTAGCGTGAGACAATTTTAGGGTCTAATGTTCAAGTATAGAAGTACATATTTGTGCAATATACCAACAAAAAGGAAAACTATATCTAGTAACTTATATTGTACGAGTAATATTGAATTGAATAATAAAGAATTAAGTTGATAATCGAGAAATTTAAATTATAAAATGTAGATGATGGATTGTAAAGAAATGATTAAAATGACTGGTAATTATAAATTTTAAAAAAAGTAAAATCTAATCTTCAAATGTGTCTAGAAAATGTGAAAGTTTGCTCACATTTATAAATGAACCCACTAGGCTTTGCTCGTGGGTTCGGTCCACGAGCAGCTCTCGCTCCGGTTAATCTAGCCTATGAATCGAGCCCAAACGTTACGAGGTGAGTCGACGAGCCACTTGGTCCAATGCCACCCCAACCATGCATATTGTGTGTGTAGGGGGGGCGGGGAGAGAGAGAGATTACTATATATATTGCATATATTATTAGAACTTAATACATGGAAATTATAGTCTAGCTCATATTGTATATAAATTGAATAATGATGTTAAAAACTGAAAAAAAAAAAAAAATAGCTCTTCTAATTAAATAATTTTTTTTATAGATTTGTTAGGTATAGAGAATTTATTTTTAGTTAACATAAATTAAATACTTTATTACACAGAAGTTTTTATCTGATAATTAATAAAATATATGCATGTAACAAAAATGAGAACCATATAAAATTTATTAGAAACTCAATATTATATAATGAAATAAAATTTTTTTTTTCCACATAGAATTTGAATGAAATTAAAATAGTATAGGAACGTTTATTCGTTATAAAAAGGAGATAAATATTTCTTAAAATTAATTTCAAAACAACGTTTTTACTGATAATGTGTGGAACATAAGCACTTTGTTTTATAACTTGTTAAACATATTTTATTCTTCTATGCAATGTGAATCCGATTGCTCCAATTTAAATTCTGTTGTACTTAAATATTTCTTGTGTAGAGGTGAGGATTCTCCAATATCCCATGTATGTGTCGTGGTGGAAAACATATTCAAAATAGTTTCTCATCATGTATCAAATATCTTTTTACTAGCTACGTTGTTTGATACCCATCTCAAATTGCATGGGGTCAAACATTGCTTTCAATTACTTCAAAATAATTTAAATTTTACATTCGATACAAATATATCCTCATTACTGTTGGAAACGGTACCGGGGTTAGAGAAGAAACTCACCAAAATATATAGCAATATGATTAACAAAGTACAAACAAATCGGAATCTAAAATTAAAGGCTCAAACGCGTGATCGCTGTCCTCAAACAATATTTGCCCCCTCTCGAATTGAATTTGGTTCTTAAAAGATTTTTTGGCAAATGGTTTGGAGAATTAATCAAGCCTTGTAAGGAATTCAACACTTAAGCACTGATATGATTCTCCAAAACTTCAAGAATACGAAGGGAAGTATGAATATGGAAGAAGAAAGAAGCGGTTTCTTTCTTTTTTGAATGAAGATAATAAACACTCTCTTTTTCAAGTGTTTTTCATATTTTTATATTGATCATCCTGCAGCTTATTTATAGACATTGATTAATATTCCACGAATTGGTGCCAAAACTTATGGAAGATTTGCAAAAAAACCACCCAAAAGCCTCCAAGTTTCAAACTGAGAACTGCCCCAACGGTAATAAATTTCTTCTATGCGACCGCATAGGATTATAGAAGGAATATATGCAGGGGCTGAAATCCTTGCACATTCACTTGCGGTCGCATACCTTTTGATCTATGTGGTGGCATAGATCAAGGTTTTGGCTTCCTTTTCCAATTTTCATTCCAACTCCTTTTTTATTGATTTTGAACAATAATTCCAACAATCCCTCACTTGTTCAAAATTCATAAAGTCTCATATTCAAAGTAAACAATACTCATG
>CAIGRN010090515.1:0-12522 GCA_903798345.1 Fraxinus anomala | reverse complement strand
ATTCATTATATGCATTTGACATTTTGATTCAAAGGCTAAATAAGGTGGGCTCGGCGCTTGTGTCATGAGATCCTCCTTTCTATAGCATTGGTCTTATCACTCTCACAATGAAGGAAAACCATAAATTTGCAAAAATTCTTGGAATTAAAATGTAATGCAAAAGGCAATGAAGATGGAATAGTTATGACCTGAATAAGGCCTAAGATTTTCTTGAGAAGACAAAGGAAAAAGAGGAACAAAAACTGGTATTCCAATAAAAGATTAGAAGTGGTTATGACGAAAAAGTCGAACAAAAACTGGTATTCCAATAAAAGATTAGAAAGGGTTATGGTGACCTATGGACCATCCAATTCATCACTCTCTAAGTATGGGGAAGGAGCAATTACTATTTGCTGGATAGTTTCCTATTGACTTTGGATATCCGTCACAGTTACTTGGATACCCAAACTTGCTCATTAATGAATCCAGTACTTTGCATCTACTCATGCATAATGTGCTTCCATCCTTTTGTCAATTGCATGATCCAAAGCTTATCAAATCACCAAAACCTCTGCTTAAACCTCCTTCCGAAGATCCTGCGAGTCCTGCATGGGAGTGTTGATATTCTTGCTCCGAAGTTCCTATTTGACATTTAAAACTCAGTGCTCAGCTCCATAGTATTAATGTGGAGGCACTGCCAGTGCTTCTCACCATCGCCTAAATTATTGTCTGATTGGTTTCTTACTAGATTGTTATTGAGCATCACAAACTCACCCCTTTCATCATCTTGTTTGCAATATCAGCTTCATTCTGCCTGTTACTCATTAATCTGAAGTAGGTTTTTGCTTTGCTTCATAGTTCCCTCATCACAGATAACAGAAATCTAAATTATCTTTTGAGTTGATCTTCTCTTAACTGAATGGGGGGAATGAATGGCTTTTATGCCTTTTTCATTAATTTGTGATTCCCATTTTTAGTGTCTACATAGCAGGTGTAAAATGCTGTGACCCACCTGAGCCTTTCTATAGTGATCATACTGGGCATGATGTTGATCCTTGCGAATTTTGATAAACCTAAATATTTCTGTTTTATTATCCTAGTTTCTAGAAAATTATATGCCTGCAGATAAGCAAACTGTCATGCTTCGGTACAAGCATGCATATTCCCCTGTATTTTTCATATTTAATGCTGATGAAGCGTCTAAATTTCTTCTCCCTGGTAGAACTCCTGAACTTCAAGTTTGTTAAAACCTCTTAACTCTTTTCCAGGTCTCTCTTTCGTACCTTATTTTGATGTCAATTTGTACTATTATCTGTTTTGATGTGCAACTTGCCTATATGAAAGATAAAATGATATCACATGCTATAAATACGAGTGTCATAGATTTGCTTTTGTATTTGATTAAATGTGAGGAAGTAAATGTTGTTGAATTGTAATGCGACGCTGCTTTATAGTGCTACTTGTTTACTTAATGCTTGTTGTATGGTAGATACAGCAATGAATTGTAGTGTACTGAAATGCATCTCAATTCTAAATTTTGAAAGAATAAAAGGGAAAAAAGAAAAAAAAAGTGATGTACCATTTTTATACTGCTAAATACGTTTCTTCATTTCTATATTTTGGGAATGGTGTATCATATAATTTCAGTATCAAGATTGTTGCATATAAAACGGGAAAGAAGATATAATTGATGTGTCTTTTTTAGATTTCCAATATGATATTAGCCATAAATTACTATCTGTGGTTGCATTCTTATATTAGCCTATGTTTGGCTCATGTTTATAATATGTTTACATAAATTACTATCTGTGGTTGCATTCTTATATTAGCCTATGTTTGGCTCATGTTTATAATATGTTCATATACACTTAAGCCATTTTTTATCCACACATTGAGGGACATACAAGTACTACCCACTTATCCACCACTCATTTGTATATTTATAATCTATCAATTATAAACGTGCTCTTAGTCCTTTCCATCATCTACTGTTTTCAGTTGGTGGCTGTCATTGAAGCCGAGATACAAGCTGCAAAAGACTTGGTTCGGGAAAAGAAGAAAGATAGAGCTTTATTGGCTTTGAAGAAAAAGAAGGTTCAGGAAGACTTACTGAAGCAAGTTGATGCTTGGCTCATCAACGTTGAGCAGCAAGTAAGTTAACTTGATTTTGTTGTCTTCATCGTTTTTCATTTATTATCTTTCCTACTCCACATCTTCATGTGTAATTGTAAAGCACTATATTCAGTTATTTGTATCTGTATATATCGTAGTACTTGATTATCAAAGTGTTTTAGTTGGCAGATGTTGAACTGGCTAGCAAGCAGAAGGCAGTGTTTGAGAGTTTGAAGGCAGGAAATAATGCTGTTAAAGCTATACAAAGTGAGATCAATCTAGATGATGTTCAAAAACTGATGGATGATACTGCTGAGGCCAAAGCTTATCAAGATGTAAGTTTCGCATCGTTGTTCTTCCTGCTTTCTGTTAGTAGTTGGATCTATGCAATATTGGTTGCTTAATTGTTTATTTGGCAATATTTATCCATCAATCGTGTGAATCAAAACTTTTAGATTTTTACTTGACTTCTCTCTTTAAAGATATTGGTATCCGGAAAACCTTCTTCCCCTATTTACGCATCTGTCTTAGCCATTGTTTGTGTGAATAACAATAGTCTATAATCTGAGAACGTTATGTTGCGTAAACCATTTTATGTAGTAAACTTTCTAAAGATCTTTCATGGATAGATAAATTTAAAAAAAAAAATGTAACATAAGCATTGAATAGAAGTCACTCACCCTTTGGTAAATTATACAAAGCTTTGTTCTAAAAGGCCGCCTAGCACCTGGGCAGAAAAAGGCCGGAAACTCTATGTTTACTGCCTAAGGAGCAACTAGGTGAAAAAAGGTGTGCTCCTTCATGTTTAGCAAGCGGTATTTTCTTGTTTTGAAGTCTAGCCCAACAAAATGTTCAATAATTGCTAAAAATTAAAAAGAAAATAATTCCAACAAAAAACCAACCCCAACCACGAAGATAGCTTTCTTTGGCCACGAGCGAAGTATGATTAATTGGAGTATTTATGATTTTGAGAAATATGTTTTTGTTAAAACTTGAATAATATGTATATAGTTCCTATAAACTCAAGTTATACGTTATTTTATTTATTTATTGGTCTAGAATAATTAAAACAATATTAAGGGCTTGTTTGAGCCCATTTTTTGTGTAGAATACATTTTGAAATAGCAGATTGATGGAGAATGTGTGGTTAAAAATGAAGGGAAAGTTTTTGGGTTGTGTGTAATATTATTTTATTGAAGAATGTGCGGTTGAAAAGAAGAGAGAAAAATGTATTTTGAAAAAAATGGGGAGCAAACAAGGTCTAAAAATAAGAAAACACCTTAGTATGCTTAGACTTGTAAGTCTTGAAGCTTGGCTTCCACGCCTTACTCATTTTAAAAGCTAATGCAAAGTATGCTTATAATTGTACCATGTCATTGAAAATGAAAATGCTCAGTGTAAACTTGGTAATTCAAACACTGCTTTTATAAGAAAAGACAAATTCAGGTTAAGTATCTTGTCCTCGCTATCAGACACGCCATTGAAGGCACAAAAACATCAGAGCTCATTTCCACAGGCTGCAGGAAAGTGACGGAGATGTGCGTGAATGAACAAATGTTAAATATTTTACTCATTATTTGGGATTGGATTATATCATTTCCTTTTGAAGTTTATTAACATTCCTTTTGATGTGCGTGACTTTGAAGTTTTCAGGAAATTTTGTGCTCTTTCATACAATAGATTTTATTTTCAACTTATCCTTTCTTAAAGTGTATAATACATGCCCCTGTTTGGTGTAGCTAAATCAAATTTTGAATAGATTTCGAGAAAAGTTGGTGAAATGTGTGATTGAAAAGTTGTGGGATTTGTGAAATGTGTGATTAAAATTAATTGTTAACTTTGATTTAAATTTTTAACAATTTTTAATCTACACCAAACAGGGGCAGAATGTGACTGGTCAACATTCTTGATTTCAACTCTTACCTAAAACTCCACAGAAATTTTCAATAATGATATTCAATATCAGCTGGAAATTAATTTTCCACCTAATTGTACTTGATTTATTTCTTCTTTTGGGGAACCAGCAACTCGGTACAACTTGGCAATTGATCCTTGTTTTTCCAGAAAGTGGAAGAAAAGATTCTGAGAGCCATGAAATTGGGACATCAAAACGTCATCTGTGGGACTTCTATTTCTTCATTTTTCCTTTGCTTCTCATGATTATTTGTTTCCTCTAAAACTAATCCCTTCTCACTAAGGAGTGCTCCCTTGGTTAATATCAAATTTAGTATGAGGTGTACATCGTCACAAACAACAATAATCACACCAGCTATGCGTTATTACCAATAAAATTATAAAAATGACATCAACGTCAATTTACAATGAAAGTGTTTTATACCTATAGCTAGGCTGTTCTCTAACTTTTCCCCTATATTTGTGTGCAATATATTTTACAGGAGATCAATGAAATTTTGGGAGAGAAGCTATCAGCAGAGGACGAAGAGGAAATTTTGGCAGAATTTGAAAATCTCGAGACTGAGGTCTGTTCTTTTTTATGCAAATAATTTACACTAAAGCTTCTAATTTTTCCTATTATGAGATCTATCAATGTGCTTCAACTTACGTGTTCTGCTTGGTTTTTATGCACTAATCTATGAAAAGCTGACAGTAATAGCATTATGAACTAGAGTGTGGATAATTACCAAATAACTACCATGTGTGCTCTTTGTATCTATCTGACAAACAGGTAGTCATGTGAAACAAAGAAATATTTTATAAATGTGGCACCTCCCGATCTGTTTAGAAAACATTGTTAAAACATTCTTGCATAACTTGGTTGTAATCCTACAATGAGGTTCACAAATGCAGTTTGATGGTGGGGGAGGGAAGTGGAAGAAAGATAATTATCTCTTTCTAAACATAATGTCCAGTCCCATATGCTTAAGACTTATTTAATCTCCATTCCTGTTATTGTTATTCATTAGTTTTCTTTATTTTAACTCATGTGGGGTTCGAATCCTAGATTCAGCAACCACGAGTAGGAATAATGTTTAGTTGTTACTTAAGCAAGATCTTTCCTTATTTTGGTCGAAACTATTATTTGGCTTCCATTATTGAGGAATGAGGAAGAAGCCTTGCATTCAACATGTAAGTTTTTCCTTAAAAAACAACAAATATTGCACTGATGGTCTAATTGACCAAGATAAGTCAGTTGCGACAAACAATGTGGGACTTGAGGCTGTAAAAATTAGGACTCGCGCGGTCTTATGGACACCCTCCCCCGCACTTCATTTTCATCTCTTTCTTTTATAAATGGGTTATGGCGTTATGGCACGGCAGTCGTGTAAAAGATGGTTTCCACAAAAGAGATTGGGACACTCTTTACAACTACCCATCATTCCAAATAAAAAGGGCTAGAGAAGATTTCTTGCTCCATGATTTCATTTATCACACCAGAATTTCCCCCTCATTCTTTTTCCACATAATGTGACCTTTCAAAGCCTATGTTTGGCTCATGTTCATAAATTGTAGTTTAAACCGTTTATAAACACTTCCCAAACGTGAGAGAGACGATACATTGCATTCTACATGTTTGCATTATAGAGTTTTCTATATAGAACTGAGAAGATATGAGCTATTTAGGACTTTTTAAAACCTATATGTAAGTTGTATTAAGCTTTTAAGTTCTAAGTAAGCGGTTTAGATTAGTGAAGCTTTTGTTTCTCTCTATTTGTTTTTGCCGCTTTGCATGACACCAAGATATATCTATTTTGTACTTCTAATCTCTTTTCTCTTGACCTATCGATTATTTCTTCCTCTGGGTTATTGTCTTTTGTATGAAAATAGTGTCATATGATCTACACATAACATAAAATAGAAACCATCAGTTATCAAAATAAGGAACGTATGGTTTTGTACAGTTAACCCTTCAAGATCTGCCAAAAGTTCCTTTTAAGGAAGCAGCTACTGAAGAACAAGAGAAGTTGGATCTTCCTCCTGTTCCGACCAAAGCACCAGTCATTTCCGAGGTGGTGGCTGATTCTGGACCAAGAAAAGGTCTCTGTCCCTCACATAAGGTTCCTGAAAGAATTTAAGAGATTGTTTAATTCCCTCAACTTTTTGACATTTTATTTTTCATATTTGTGCAGTTATGGAGGAACCATTACCTGCTTGATGTGGAACCAGTAGTGCCACTGCAACTTGCATCCAGATGCCACATTTTAGTTGTTTTTCAATATTTATTTGAAAAGATTATCATACTTGTGTAAATTATTGTGAAGTTTCGTGGTGACAGTATTTACCTATCATATAGTGTACAGTAGCGTAGAATTTATTTTGGTTAACGAACAACTCTTTGTATCTCATGCCAGCTAGAGGGATTGAATATCGTTTTCTTTGTAATTGTTGAGTAATATTGATTCACTATGTTATGTGACTTGAAAGTTTCGGTTTCCAAGTTACGTAACCTCCTACTTGAATTCTTGAATTTGAAGTATTTTCTTTCCATGTTCTTTTGTTTTTTCATTTTCTTGCAAGCACTGAAACTTATTTCTTGTCACAGGAACCCATCGTACTCAAGGTTCTTACGGGTGGTCTCATTATGCAATCTTGATGATTCTGCACCTTGTAAATAGTCGGGTTAATATTCTAGATAGTTACTAAATTTTTTCAAAAGTTTCCGGGAGGTTATCGAACTTCAAAAGTTCTCTAATTAGTCATTGAACTTTAAAAAAAGTTCCTAGAAGATCACCGAACTTCAAAACTTCCCTAAATAATCATTGAATTTTGTCAAAACTTCCCTAAATAGTTACTCAATTTTGCAAAAAAATTTTAAGGGACCACTAAACTATTTATGTATGGCGTCCAAATTTGCAAAGTTTGGTAACCTCTTAAGAATTTTTGGCAAAGTTTAGTGATTATTTAGAGAAGTTTAGAAGTTCGGTGACCTCCTAGAAATTTTCTACCAAGTTCAGTGACTAATTAGGGAACTTTTGAAGTTCGGTGATCTCCTGTGAACTTTTGATAAAGTTTAGTGACTATCTAAGATATTAATTCTAAATTGTCCATGTATCCAACACTTTCCACTACTGGTGTTTCTCTACTTTTGGTTCATGTAGTAACCTAATGTCCAAATGTTGTTATTTTTTATACTCGAAAGTGTTAGTAGATCATGTGTCATGACATACACGTGTGTATTTGTTTATGACCCCACACACTTCCAAACATTGCACACACAAAAAGTAGAGTGGGTCATATATGACACGTTAAAAAATAGGAGAAATTAATTCTAGTTTATTGTACAGATTAGTTCTATTTAGCATTATGTATCAAAAGGGGAGAAGAGTAAGAGAATAATCTTCATGGGAAAATGCTAAACTAGATCGTCGACAAGTTTGCCACCAGGAACCCATCAAAGTTTTACTTCAATCTTCTACCATCAACCACTTCAATTCAAATTATTTTAAACTCTTAATTCAACACGCGTGAATCTCAGGGTTTTTGACATTCTATTTACACATACAACTGTATAACCATTAATAAAAACACGTTCGTTCAAAATGAATCAAATTTATTAGGAGAAGGGAAAAGTAAATTTCAGCAAATTATCTGCGCAGATACGCATTGAACATTGAAACCCATCATCCTTCTGATAAACAAGGTATAAATGTAGGCCCTTTTTGCAGTTGTTCTTTTTTGGGTAGAAAAAAGCGTCAAAACTGCGCATTCTAATCTAGACGGACTTCACTTGTCCTGTTCAACATATGGACAAATTAATAGCACTATAGACTTCACTTAATCCAGATAAAAGAGAGTAACAATCTTCCTCATATTCTTTGCTTCTTGACATGTTTCCATGAGCAATCTACTGTCATGAAATGCAAAGCAAATTACTTGTTGTACTTGTGATATGATGTCCATGTTGCACAGCCTGCATTCACCATCACAAGCAGTTAAAAAGTATATTCACTACTATTGACAAGGGTAGAGCATGCTCGACTAAGCTTAAAACTAACTCAAAACATGTTTGATAATTTACATTTTTCAGCAACGATATATGTTGCACCAATAAGTTCATCCTGATTACAGAATGAGAGACAAAAAATTTTGGCATTCCACAACCCAGTTTAATGTCATATTGCTGGCATATCGTCCACTCAAAAGTTCAGCCAAGCAGTAAAAAATAAACAACAAAAGGGAAAAAGAAAATGCTTCCAGGACTTGATTGAGTACCTGCTAGCTTCTATCAATGGGAGATGATCGTTGTGGGGCTTCTCTATTACATTTTTTACCTGCAAAATCCAAGAAGAAATTTATTGCTTAGAATCGGATAATGCTGAGTTTCAGTGACCCCATCCCTTTCATGGGGCACAAAAGATCAACCGCTCCTCCATCCTTTTTCCCTGTCTTTCTGAGTAGCATTGTGCTAGTTAAAACATCCACTGGCACCTTGCCCTAAAATGGAGGTAACAATACAATTACTAAATTCAAAGCTGAACATACTTTTATATGTTCAAATCTTAATTCGATCTTGACAGAATATTGAATAATTGGTGAAACATCCCTCTAAGAGAAGAGAAACAGGGTAAAAACACAATCAAAGGACTCTTCACCTCAGCCTTGAGCAGATAGCAATTGGGAAAACAGAAAGATTGGTTCAAGGCTTAGAGCAAACTAAGTATAGAGCAACCCCATATAATTGTCTTAAAAAATGAATAAGCGGAACTAAAAAAATTTATGTGATCCCCCAATTCTTACTTTAGAAAGTAACTCTTGACTCTCCGGAGGTTGCTTTTTCAAACTTTGTGGCAATATTACAGTGAGCAGCTCTGGTTTTTCAGCACGAAGGGCACCTCTAATAACAGCAGCATTAGTACCCGAAGCTCCTGATGTAAAAATATGATTTTTCTGCACATAAAGTTAAAAAGATAGCCAGGGCATCAAGAGATGAGAAGTCATCAAACAATTGGAAAAATGAGGTTTATCGAACCATAAATAATACAATCACCACAGGCAGTGCTGTTTGATAAATCAATTAAAATGGAATTAATACCGTTATAACCAATGCGTAGCTGAGAATCTCAATAAGTTCTTGGTGCATGAACGCCATATTTCGAGTCCCAAAAAAGCCAATTGCTCTTGGCCCTTCTTGTTGAATTGCTAGTAGCTCCTATCAGACAACAAAAGCAACACAATGTATGTTGTCATATGTTCTATAGATGCACACATTAAACAGCCAACAGCAAACTAAACCTTGATATTCCAAGCATTTGACTTAAGGTTTAGGCCTTTAGACAGATTAAAGCAAGTGACAACCAATACAATATGTGTTTTGCCCTCTTTTGTTCTAAGATAGAGCCTAAGGCTTGAACTTGAAGCATTTAAACAACATTAAAAATAACATAAATGCAGCACCTATGGAAGAGAAATATGAGAGAGTTAGTTAAGATTAGTTGAATACTTTCAAAATATGACGAGTACTAACTCAAGTATCAGCAAAGAGACAAAAACATGGAGGTATTTGAAGTGCCTTGCAAGAGAAAATAGAACCCACCACTGGAGGGAAACCTTTTTAGTTGCTTTAATAAATCCTTGAATTGATTTAATAAGAAAACATTGCTGTTGGATGTGAAGTCACAGTATTCCTTGTATGATAACTGTTGAGTGCTTGAATGAAAATAGACAGTCAAGACAATGTGTACACCTAAAGTAAATAAGTACTCAAGATAACAATTGACTGAAATGTGGGAATCAACTCCTCGAACAAATCAGTCTAAACTTTCAAATGCATATTCAGATTTAGCTTTGGTATATGAACAACAAACCTGTAGATAGTCCACATCAGGTACAGGCTTATACTCCGACACCATAACTGCTCCTGACCCTTCAACGAGAGATTGGGCTTGGGTTGGAATCTGAGTTTTGACTTCTTCATCAGAACCAAACATCCGAATCCCATTCTTCTCCCCATCACTCAGGTTGTCAAAGCTTTGATGTCTTTTCTCATATCCACATAGCCACTATACCACCACACAGAAAACAGAGGCCCTGGTAGTAAATCATTAGTGAAAACCAACTGATACACGAAAATTTATGATTAAAACAGATATTGTTTGGAAGATCAGCCATCGCATGAAAAGTTACAACAGTCTAAGTAGAGAAAAGCTGTTGCAATCTTTACAAAAAAACTATAGACGTTAGCAGAAGTGATATTTGCGCCCAAGTTTCTTCCTTCCATTTTTTATAATTTGTTTTTTTAATATATTTAAAAATATGTCTTATTTATTTATTTTGGTTTCACATTCACGAACTCACCACATTTACAATAGACAAGACAATATGATCTTATAAATTGATATAGTTTGCAATTAAGACATTTGCTAGTCAATGATCATTGGTTCATACTAAAAGATTCCACAGAAGATTATTTAATATCTTGCAGACAAATGTAAACAAAATTTTAAACAAGAGGCTACCATGAGGATGCAAAGCAATCCTAATTTCTTACAGAAACTCGTGAAGGGCCAGACTGAATAGCTGCTAATCACAAAACCCAGGTTTCTTCAAGCTTACTCTTATTTCACTTCAGCATAATAAAGACAAGCCCTTTCTGGCACACCCGTCAATTACACTAATGTAAGAGGGAATTAAGACAAAAGGTCCTCTGAGCCTTGCAGTAGATCAGGTCTATGAGATCTTAATAAAGAGTCTCTATTTTTACAGATACCAATTGCTTGCTATTCAAAAAAAAAAATTGTTTGCATAAGCATACTCTTTGTAAAGCCAAATCCAGAATGTAATCATTTCTGGGTCTCGCAGTTGGTGTAGTACCACTGGAGATAATCCAGCTCTCGAGACTTAGAGCATAAAGGGCTCTAAAAAAAAAAAAAAACCTTTGTCTTTCACACTATCACAGCTTATCAGATCTAACCTTGTACACTCAAAATTCCATTTATCTCTTGACTTCCCCACACTTTAACCTCTCATTTACACCAATTGCCCAAGTTAGGTTGCTTCCAGCATAAAACCCTCTCTTTATTTTTCTGTCAGTGAGTCTTACTAAAATCACCAATGATAAAGTTTTTTCTGCTTATGAAGCTAACATCTGTTTTTTTGGTACTTGATATCCTTGTCTCGTATTTAGAGTAATCTTATATTTATTTACAAATCCTTACCGGTTTGTAGTGAAAATTTTCCTCTTTTTCAGGTCTGATGAGGAAATATCCTCAAAAGAATTATTTTCAAACATCAATAGTTTCCATCAAATTATTCAAATCTGTGTGAAAAATTACATATTTAAAATACCAAATTTACCAATTACTAATTTCCTCCTGTGAATAACATCTAATATCAATTGAATATGACTCTCCGAATTTATCTAACCCGCCATTTGATGTCATGTTGCATTTAACAGACTATCTTCTCTGTTCACATTTATCACGCCACTGATGTTCTCCTCACTCATTTAATCACCAGCTTGGAATTGAAGCGGCTGAATCTTCAAGATTTCCTTATTTTACTCCTATTCATGTTAACTTTAGAGATGCCAAATGCCCATTTGTCACTAAGAACCAAAAACAAAAGAAAAAACTAAAAACAGTGCATGGGATATATCTCAGGAACCGAGATATTATGGAAAATAAAAAAAAAATAAAAACAATACAATCTGTAGTTTCTGATCCATATCATGAGCTAATTCAGTCAACTGCGACGTCATGCACCTATAAAAATTACGATCTCGTTCTATATATTATCCCATTCCGTTCTTTTTCTAACAATTATCCCATCCCGTTCTTTTTCGAAATACAACTGTGGCCGACAACCATATTCCAGCGAATTTTCTTCCTCAGGTGATAGCGTGATTTAAACTCAGATTTTAGTGAATCCATCAGATTGCATGACATCCAATAAACCCCAATAAAAACTGCAATAACAATGAACCAAAAAAGTACAAACAAAAGTACCAAAATTGAGACACCCATAATGTGGAATAAAAGAATAAAAATATCCAATTTAATTCCCTCAAGCTCAAATTAATTCTTCTTCAAACATCAAATTACAGAAGACCCATTTTCCCCAACCAACTATACATCAGAAACAAACACAAATCCACTTATATAAACACAAATATATAAACATACAGAAAGAAAAGAAATTACCCTGTTTCTCCGCAAAGAAGAGTATTGTGAAGAAGCAAATCTCGGGTCATTCTGTGAAGAAAAAGAAAGGGACTGAAAAGGGCTAAAACTACCAGCAGATGTTGTTGTGATAACGGTAGAAAAGTGAGAAAGTTTGGAGGAATCAAAATGCATCAATGAGGGCGCTGACATTTCTCTCTGCGGAGGCACAGCCTCTGTGTCTCCGCACCATATGTGCAGTGTCCATGCGGAGACACCTCACAATCCGGAGACATGGAGTAGTGTCTATGACCCGCGACCTTTTTTTTTATTATTTTTTTATTTTTTTGGTCAAAAATTCTACTGATTTACATTT
>CAIGRN010090507.1:0-12104 GCA_903798345.1 Fraxinus anomala | reverse complement strand
ACATTATTTTACTTTACTTTAAATTTCTATTTATATTGTGCAATATCCATACTTGAATTAAGTTATCGAACTTGCATAGTTAATTCTAATATTATACTTGTGCTTATTATTTGAATTAATCTATATATTCTTTGCTTACTTGAATTTACATTAATTCTTCGAAAAAGTTTCATAAACCAATTCACTCCCTCTTTGTTAGTTATTCTTGGGCTAACAATTATGTTTTCACAATTGGTGGTGCCGCCATATCTTGGAAGTCCCCAAAACAACCTTGTGTAGCTCGACAATGATAGAATCAAAGTTTATAACTTTAAACAAAGCTGGTAAAGAAGCAAAATAGCTTCGTAACGTCTTGGAGAATATTCCATGTTGGCCTAAGTTGGTGCTTACAATTGGTATACATTGTGATTATCAATCGACCATTGGAAAAGCACAAAATAATATGTATAATGATAAGTCTAGACATATACATTGTATACACAATATCGTTAAGTAATTGATCTCAAATAGTATTATTTTAATTGATTACGTAAAGTCTAAGGAAAATATTGTGGAATCTACTAACGAAAGATTTACCTAGAGATTAAGTCTATTGCATACGAGTCTTCGTAATGGTAACCCAACCTTTTTGACTAGAAATCCCAAAATCTTAGTTCAATATGACAACTAAGCCCATGTTTGGTGGCCTTTATTAAAAAAAATGTTTTGAATGGAATTTTTTGGAGAATGTGTGGTTAAAAGTAGAAAAAAGTTTTGGGTTTATGTGTATAATATTTTATAGTATAAATGTGTGACTGAAAATAAATATAGGAAATAAATTAAAGTAAAATAAAAGAAATGAAATGAAATCAAACATGGGCTAAGTAATGAAAATTCCATAAAGCACTTAGGAATTATTTCCTACCAATTCCTATGATAATAAAAGTGCTTTTTGTAAAATGTATGAGGTTAAGTAATACTTTTAATGATTCCTAGAACTTGAATAAGTCAAGCGAAGTATGACATAATACTCTTAATAGGAGATCACATATGTAACTGTGAAGTGATACCTCTTCTATAAGAATTTTGAGACCGAAATTCTCTAAAACATTTATGAAACCCAAGAATGGTTCAGGGCCAAAATGAATACAATCATGATAAAAGAAATTGTTAGGGAAGATATTGTGTAAGTATTGATGTCTTGATTTACAATAACAGCTGAAAAGTTCAAGACATCATGTTTACTAATTAGCCAAATAAATTCGATAGTATTTAATTAAGGCAAGTTCAAAACCAAAAACTACCTCTCCTCATGCAATATCTTTCTGCATGTACTCTTTACTAGTGTTGGCATTATCATTTGTTTTTTGGTAATTTTCATTTATGTGAAGGATTGTTGGTAATTGGTTTATAATATATTGATTTTGTACCATTCGACCAAATATTCGAATGTGTACCGGTAATCAACTCATGTGTTTCTAAATAAAAATTACTGTATGGAAGGAAATGTCCCTCTTTAAAATGGTCACCCATTTTTTAATTTTTTAGGTTGACTAATGGTGATTTGGACAGTTTCTGTTCATTTGGACCTCTGCTGCATATTTTTGAAAAGTTTGGGACCTGTGGTGGTACAAAGTGAATGTTGAGGTAAAGTCTGCAAAAAATGAAAAGGTTTGGAACCGTGCTGCAATTTTCCCTTTTTATTATTAGGTGATGAGGGTGGATATATATCAACACAAATCTCTTTCAGAGGTCAAATCCATCACATTATTTTAAATTGGATGGACTATAGGCAGTTGGATTTTCATTTTCAACTCCCAGTAGGTTTTCATTTTTATTGTCCAAAATTAAATTAAATTTGTCTATTAAAAAGACTTTGCACCATCTTAGAAACGACGTCTGGTGATAAGTAATTCGGACATCAAAATTCGAAACTACTAAGGGATATTTACATATTGGCATAGCTTAAAACGTGTATTTGAACTGTTTCATAAAACGTGTGGAGCATGTGTGACTAGCCTAAAAATTACTTTAAGCTAGCTTATTTATACTTGAAAAGAAGAAACAAAAATAACATACAAACATAGTAGAATATATTTTTTAATGTAATAAAAATTTACTTAAATTGACTTTTACATTTTAAAGCTTGTCCCCAAATGCTCTGTATTAATTTATGTGGTATTAAACGCAAAGTTGAACCCCAAAAATAAAATTTTCCAACCCAATATTTTTTAATTATGTTTAATCTGGAATTAAAATCAAAATTATTTAAATCAAAATCAACAATTAATTTAATCACACATTTCTTAAAATTCACAATTTGTCAATCACATATTTCATCCATTTTTATCGAAATATACTAAAATTTTAATTTTAATATTTACCAAACAAATCTTGTGAACCTGACTTTTTTGACTTTTTTACGACAATAAGTAGAAAATATAAAAAGGCATTGACTTTTTTTACTTCTTATTTTTTCTTCATTGTTGCGAACGTGGCCACCAATTATTTGTATAGTTTTAACCCTTTCATATTTGCATAATAATTTGAACTTCTACAATTTATTATCAATTTTATCTCAATATTTTCTTAAAGAAGCAATAAATAGTTAATGCGCCGGAGAAATTGTTTTTAAATCTTACCGAGTGAATTTGTGTATATACTCTGACATAGGAGATCCATATAACAATTTAACAAGGATTAAATTGTTTCGACTATTAAAATGCCAAAATAAATTTTTTCTCTTAAATTATCTATTCACGTAGTAAAATATTATTCATATATCAATTTTTATTGTAAATATAGTAACATTTATGAATGACTTTTATATCCCCACAGTTCTAGTCATTATTACTGTTGTATCCTTTATAACCCTAATTCTTACCTATAAATATGAGACTTTGATTTGTAATAAAACACACAAATTTATTGATTTCTCTTTTGTTTTATTTTTTTGTTCTCTCTAAGTTATAACATGTTATCAGCATGAAGTTCTAACCAATTGATTTAGCAAAATTTATTTTTGTTTTCTGCTTTCAAATCTTTAGCTAGTTGATGTAGAATTTTTTTTTCATAATAAAGTGAATAGTTAGAATGTAATAATTATAAGCGTAATCGTCCGTTATATGTATGTGAATTTTTATTTATATATATATATACACATTAAATTTTCCGCAATCATTGCCTTTTGATTCATGCCTTTAATTCATATATTTTGATACGTGGAATTCATGTCTTTAACTTTTGTGTTTGTGAAATTTATTTTGAAGTTATTCATATAAAGTTATTAATGCATTTAACTTCTAGATATGTGAATTCACGTGTTTGATATCTTTTGCATGTTGATAAAAAAATTTAGTCAATTATGTTAACTTCTATATATGAAGATTTTTTACTTGTAATAATGTTTGATAATTAATTTTTACATCACATCAATTTAATAATTAATATTTTTAACATGATTAAATATTTTAGATGTTCCTTTATAAAATTTAAATTGATAATATATCATGTTGTTGCTCCAAAAATCACGTAATATTATAATTAATATTTTAGAAAAATATTATTTACTACTGAAGAGTATGAATTATGTTTTTAATATTTTAGAAGAATATTGACATGTTAGCGTGCTCTCAAAATTTTACTTGCTCTCAAAGAGCATAATAATATAAAATCTAATATAAATTATGTTTTTACTCCTAAAGAGTAAATCCTTACATAATTTCTTACTCTTAACAATGATATGTTATTACTCATGAAGAGTGTGATATTATTGTTATTATGGAACAAAATACTGTAGAATTGTTTGAATCAATTAATACTAATCAATATTCTTGAAGAATATTGTGTTGCTCTAAAAGAAGTACAATTTTATATTTATTAATATTTTTGAAGAATATTATGTGGTTATTTTTTAATAATAACAATTTAGATATTTCAGTGTAAAAAATCGTATTGATCCTAGAGAATTTTAGTTTTAATTAAATTGCTTCTAAAGAAACGATAGTTTATTTTATATCAATATTCCTGAAAAATATTATTTTGAAACTCCAGAGAGTCAATATTGTGTAATATGAAAAGATAAACTAACTATTGCTAGTAATTTGTTCTATACTAAATAAAAGAGAAATTTACAAAGTTTTTAATAGTGTTTCTTAACTAGTACTTGTACACTATAAACTCTAGTGACCATTTTGATAAGTATTGTATTGAACTAGAAGTTCAATAACTTTATATTTTATTGTTTGACATGTCTAGTTAGATTATCACTAAATCAATAATGATGCGAAATTAAAAATTCAAATTGTCATTTAACGAATAACCAGAAAATTCTTCAATCTAAATAATTCATTATGATATTTGTTCTCTATATTATTGGTCATTAACCATCACTAGTTAAATAGGGACCGAATTCTCTATATTCCTGAAATATAATTAAGGTGATAAATGGGGCCACATCATTCTCAATGTTGACCATTTAAATTTTATTTGTATCTAATAGATTTGATACATATACTAGATGATTATACAACTTAAAGTTTGCAAAATTATTACTCAAATTATGAGCATAATTCACAGATTATATAATCAAGATTGTGTCTTGTTAATGCTAGTAGACATAAATCTAAACATTTTAATAAATGTTAGTTGAGATGTCGATAAATAGTTTAATAATATTGCATGTTAAACGCCTCCAAATAATTTAATCAAGAACAAAGTATTTCCTATTTCTGTCCAGGGAATGCTATTACGCATATGTCAATATCATAGTTCTTTCCGTTATAATTAGCTTATTGTTAGATCCTAATTTCTTCATCTAATTATTTGATAGTGCAGTTAATCTACCACAATGCATTGAGATGAAAAGTAAAGAATGTTGAGACGAAATACGTGGTTTAAACCTAAGCTATATCTCAAGCCCTAATAGGTTAAAATTTATAATGTAATTTACTGATTGTCAATTTGATTTGACAATTCTCTTAGCATTAGGGGAATGAATTAAAAAACTGAAAATAATGTACAAGTGCATCATTATCCGTGCAAAAGATAATTCGAACCAGAGTTAGAAAGATAATTAATTTAGATGCATTTACAACTAAAGAGATCAATAATATCTCATACACCAACTTTAAATGCTCTAACTCAAATTAACGTTCTAGATGACAATTAGTTAATATTATATTTGATAATTTATGATAGAAGTGTGATAATATTCAATTCTAATCTCACAATGAAAAATGAAGCAATCAGCAAAGATGATCCCATTTAAAGTCACATATACTGTTGATAAGTATTTAGACATAACAAGTTTTAGGACCTCAGAAGAGGTTCAGGTATCTGAAATAATGAAACTTGAAATATATCAATAAATTATGTTATTATAGAAAAGAAATAAAATCGAAAAGAAAAAGTTGCCGACAACACTTTTGTACATGATGTATTGCATCATGTTATGAATAGCGAAGAATGGAAATAAATTCATTGAAACATATCAATCGAAAATAATAATTGGCTAAATAAAATGACGTGAACTAAAATTGAATTTACTAGAGAAATGTGAAATTTCTAAACATGATCCTAACAAAATTAAACTTACTAGAGAAATTAGAAATTTAATGTTTTTGGATCTATATTCTAAACACCTACATGTGTATACTTATGTGAAATGGAAATAGAAAAAATAAAGTCATAATATGAAATGTACGAGTTTTACATAATAAATTTCGCGAAAATTTGTATAAATAAATAAATTATCATGTGGTGGATGTAATCATAAGTCTCTATTTCATTAGCGTGACCATATGTAAAATTTGACGTGTAAGTAGTGAATGTAATTATAGACAATTTATCTTGTATGGTTTTGATACTAGTCTAGAAGGACTTAATATGCCTGAAACATAATTCAAGTGATATTATCACGAGGGAGAGTAAATACGCGTTGTACTAATTTTCCATTGATCAAGTTTTTGTATTATTGAGTT
Source organism: Fraxinus anomala (assembly GCA_903798345.1). Classification (NCBI taxonomy): domain Eukaryota; kingdom Viridiplantae; phylum Streptophyta; class Magnoliopsida; order Lamiales; family Oleaceae; genus Fraxinus; species Fraxinus anomala. The sequence goes on along the minus strand of CAIGRN010090507.1, from coordinate 6,144 downwards.
TTCTTGGCAAGATTTTTAATAAGACAATTATTGTGTCTTGTTCAAAAGAATAAATGTACTCTTTTTCCTTCATCGAAATTTTTTCCATAGAATTTTTTCTAATAACGAGGCATATTATTTGTGTAATGAATGTCCATAATATATAAGATATTTACTCTCAAAAAAATGCTTTTATATGTATGAGATTTTCGAAGAGACCAACAAAAGCTATTTTTTTGAATCATCATGTTATTACAATCATCAAGTTTTGTCGCACTGAGTTTTCTTGAAGACATTGACGTAAAAGATATCATTATTGGAGATATTGATACAAAACATATATATCTTGATATAAGAATGAAATCAGCGGGACTATTTGCACTATTTTTCCTTTGATTAAGTTTTTATCTCATTAGATTTTTTTGACAATATTTTAATGGGCAGCATTTTATTGTACCAAATTATTTTTACTATTTTTTTTATTTGTTGGCATTTTTGTCCTATTGAATTTTTGCCAAATAATGTTTTGATAGAATAGTTATTATGTAAACAATCATTCAAGCGAGAGTTGTAAATATAGAAATATTTAAAAATGACTTTTATACTACTGCAGTCCTAGTCATTATGATTGTTATATCCCTCGTAGCCCTAATTTTTCCCTACGGGGATTTGGTTCCTTATAAAATACACAAATTTATTGGTTTATCCTTTTTCTCTCTAGTTTATAATAATTTTAAATTTATGAGTTATAATTATAATTTGTTCATTATTTTATTGTTGTTGGATATTCAGCCCTTTTTTGGTTCCATTATCTAAAAAATTATTTTTTTCATACTTATTTTAAACAACATATTCTTTCAATAAAATATTTTGCCCGTAAATTCAATTTTTTTCTACTTTTTAACCAAACATTCTTCAAAAATCACTATTACAAAACTAATTTAAAAAAAAAAAAAAACAAAAATGAAGCTTAGAAATAGGCTTAAAGTTAAGTCTTTACGTAGGTACGAGGGAGAGATTTTGTTTACACATTTACATGCCAGGATAGAAATATATACACAATAATATATTTTCTTGGAAAGGAAAGTGAGCGAATATGATGAAACATATTTTAGCCCTTGTTTGATCTCCATTTAAAAATAAAAAATTCTCCATTTTCTTTTCAACCACACATTCTTTAACAAAATAATATTACACGCAACACAATTTTTTTTTATTTTTAACCACACATTCTCTATTAATCTATTTTTTCAAAATGCATTCTACACAAAAATGGGACTCAAACAGGCCCTCGAATTACACCATATAATGTGAAATTTGAAATCCCATCTACATGCCGAGATAGAAATATATACACAATAATATATTTTCTTGGAAAGGAAAGTGAGCGAATATGATGAAACATATTTTAGTCCTTGTTTGATCTCCATTTAAAAAAAAAAAATTCTCCATTTTCTTTTCAACCACACATTCTTTAATAAAATAATATTACATACGACACAATTTTTTTTTTCATTTTTAACCACACATTCTCTATTAATCTACTTTTTCAAAATGTATTCTAAACAAAAATGGGATTCAAACAGGCCCTCGGATTATACCATATAATGTTCAATATGAAATCCCATCCACTAAATTTTATACGAAAAGAACTTATCTAACTAGATGTAGTACCTTCAATTGATGAGGAGCTAGAGTTTTTAGGAAAAAAATGATAAAATTATATTGAAGGGACAAACTATGCAAATAGTACTAAATATTGAGGGTTGAAAAGTTTAATGTTAAAGGTTGAGGATGTATTTGTTATACATATTAAAGGTCAAGGCTAATGGTGCACATTTATCAGAGAGAGAATATTATGGCAATTGGGAATTAAATCAACATTATATGCAACCACAAAGTATTATTGTCAACGAGCTCAAGTTCTGAAATTTAATACGAGAAAAATTTTGAAAACAAAATGAGAAAAGATTGTTGGGATAGGGAGAAATGTTGCTAGGGCGATCGCCCCTCTCCCTGACTTCGCCCCTAATTAATGTCCATGCAAAGTGAAATAATGGAACACGACGATTTTTTTTAAAATATTTTTTGGTGTTAAAATAAGGATAACTTATACCATTAATCCTCAATTTATTCTTCAAGTAACGAGATGGTCTCTAATTTTTAAAAAGTAACAAGTTGAATCTTAACATTTAATTATAATTTTACAATCAATGAGTAAAAAGTTTCATCAATCACTGAACTATATATGTTGTCACGTCACGTTATAGTCGCTGAACTATGATGTTCTCCTGCATGGTCATTGAACTTACTATCAGTTCCCTCCATCCATCACTAGCTACGCACCCGTTTGGAAGTCGTCCCAGGCGGCAACACGGAGTCTTACATGGCAATAGACGTCGTCTTTTTCATCAGCCGGAAAAGGAAAAAACACGGAGCCTAAATAAAAACTAACCCTAATTGATTCGCTCCCAAATCAAAACCCCTAGAACCCTAAATCGCGATTGAAGCAAATTGATATTCTGGAATCCACCACCCTCTACTTCATATTGTAATTGAACCCCTAAACCATCCATCCTGCCTAAACACGAACGTTGAATCACAGAAGTCCCGTAACCTAAACCCAGAAGACGTGAAGGAGATTACACAAGCCCAACCAATTCCACGCACGATGAAGGTAATTCCTGATTGAATGACAATTTCAGTTTACTGTTTTGAAGAAATATGCAATTCTAACTGTTCAATTAACGGAATTGTTTTGGAATTTCGTGGATGCACATAGTCCGAGTCAATTTTTTCAATTTCATTGCTGCAGGTCGTTTGCTTCATTCATTCATTCAATCAAACCACTTTGCCTAGTTCTACATTATTTGAACACTTTCTCTTTACCCGTTTTCTGAGAATGTTGTTAGAAACTGAACCGAACTGATTTTCATAATTTCGTCTTGTTAGTGGATGCTGAAAAATGATATGATTGTCACAGTTTAGTTTTGTGAGATGATACTGAAAACATAGTAATTCTTTCCCTTTTTTAAGTGTTACAATATGGGAAAACAGGGGTTTTTGTCGTTGTATGAAGCCCGGGCACTACTTGTCGAAATCATCGACAAAGAGACAATGACCAATATTTGGTGAGGACTTCGAGGTAGAGAAAAATAGGACAATTGTTCTTTTGCTATAGTAGAAATTGTGGTCCTTTCAAGTGAAATTTTGAAGATAAGACCAGTGGGGGGAAAGGCTAAAAATCCAATTGAAGACTTATCGTGCATTTTCAAGACATTTGCTTAAATCACAGAAAAAGCAAACTTGGAGATATCCGTCAACATCACTATCCGTAAGAGAAAATGATTTATGGAGGACAATGGGAAAGGAAAGGGAATAAGTCCGTGAATTATTTCGAACATTGTGATCGGGTCAAAGACTTCTATTGGAGTTGTCGAAATCCGTGTTCATGTAATCGGCAATAAACTTGTAGTAAATTATGTTGGTTGTTCGTATTTAGTAGTTCACTTTGTTTGTAATCATGCTTTTGGAGTTCATGCAGTGGATGTGTGTTTAGTAGTTCACTTTTGTGCTGGTTGTCCAGGTTTTTAATGTCTTCAACAATTTCATTTCAACTTTTGGTATTTTTGAATCAAGAACAAATGGAGAGCTATGATTTTTTCCCCAGTTTGTTAAGCTTGTCTCCGGATCGCATATGTTGCTCTTTGCCTACATAATGGTTGGATTCTGATGAGTAGGATTGCCCGTTGTTTCAACTCTAGCTCATGGCTACATAATACTACCATATAGAGCCCTTTTTGTGTGCTCTTTACCCTAATCTCAAGAGGTCTTTGATTAAGATGGAGTTGGACAAGTTCAAAATTTTCGTGTTGTTTAAGTAGATAGATTTCAGTCGTGATCACTCGAATGAGGTTGACTTGAAAAATCTACTAAAAAAACTTGACTCCATCTGCGATAGACTTCTAATAAATTTAAACGTTGGCACCTCTTATCAAACTCGAATCCATTTAAGCTGATATTTCAAGGAAAACAAATGCAGAAACTAAAGCTCTATGCAAAAAATAGATGTAGAAAATAAAGCTCCTTCAGCAACTTAATTCAGCTACAAACAACAAATTCCTTCTAACCTAACACCATTACAAAAGCGCATCTACTGGTCCACAGCGCAAAACATAAGTTACAGAATCCATCATAAAAATATAGCACAATTTGCAAACTCCTTGAACTCTTTTTCTATCATTACACCTTAACTTCACATTATATCCAGAGCACGATATGTTCTCACTTCGTCCGACAAACATTCCAACAATAGCCCTTCAAATGATGGATACTCCAAGTCATCTACTATGTTGACGTCGTCCATCTCCCCTACAAGTATCATTGCTCCATCGTGTTCCGCCCATTCCAATTTCGATTCCATCTCTTACATTGCGATCGTACAACATATCATCTTTCTCAGAAGCCATGTCAAAATCATATTGACAGAAATCAGGGTCTTTCTTATAATCTGTAAAAAAAAATGAAAACAATGGTTTTACATGTTTATTAATGAAAACACCTAAAACACTGTTTGAAGATAAGAGATTGCGCTCTAAAATCAATCACAAACGAAGCCTAAACAAATTAGAGGTTAGCTTTCAATAAAATAATTGCAAACATAACCCTTATCACAATAAAATCAGTTGAGAAATTATCGGTATTTCCTTGTACTTCAACAATGAATGTGGAGGTGACGAGGATCAGACGCCTAGGGGAACATAGACATCAACAATAAATATTTACTTCTTTTAGTTGATTTTAAATTCAATTAGAACCGCCCAATGAAAACAAAATAGCAGCCCAATGCAAAAACCTTTTCTATTAATCATGAGTACGTGAAATCAATAAGTGACGGAATCAACGAGTTTACGAGAAGAATTACCCTTCAAAGTACATGAAATCAACAACTTTACCTCCATCTGCTCCCTCTATGCATGCAATTTTAAACCTCCTTCAGATGTGCCGCAGTCCCGTATCTGCCGACTAATTTTGAGGTTTAGAATCGCAATTTGGGGGTTAGTATTTGGGTCGTGGTTGGGTGGGATGGTGTACATTGGTAGATAATCTAAGTTTGGCAATCGCGATTTAGGGTTCTTTCTAGGGCTTCTGATTTAGGGCAGAATTAATTACAGTTTGGAGAATGTAGCTGGTTGGTTTTGATTTGGAGAATCGTGATTTCAAAATAATGCATCTAACTTGGCTGTTTGATGACGCCGTTAACTTCCAAATAGGACGCCTTCGTGCCACATCAGATTCATTTCAAACGGTTGGGTGATCAGTGATGGATGGAGGATACTTTTGGTAAATTCAGTGATCGCTCAAAGAATATCAAAGTTCGATGACCACAACGTGACAACATTCAAAGTTTAATGATTAACGAAATATTTTACTCTACAATCAATCCCAAAGACATAATAAATTGTATAAATGCTTGTTCTAAATTTCAATAAAAAAAGTTTAATTTTATAAATTTAGACAAGTGGCATGACGTATGCAACTACAATAGAAAAGTAAGGGCGGCTCATTAATGAATGAAAATAATTAAAAGCAAATTATTGGAAAGTTAAGTGAAATTGATTCATGCTACCGGTTGTTGACCGGCTTAATAGTAATAGACATGTGTCCTACCTTGTAAATTTAGCTAATAATTAACTGCACAATGATTAGAGCCACCTCAACTTCCTAAAACACCCTTATGCCCGCCATTTGTTACTTACCTAATCCTATTTTATGATAGGTCAAGTCTCACACAACCACAAGAATGCAAATGAATTTATTTATCTTTTTCAAATAAATAAAAATAAAAATTTATGCTTACTCATTTATGAATAATTTTCTTGTATCATGCACGCAAAAAAATACATATAAGAAAGGTTACATTGCATGCCACAGTTAGGATTTGATTGACACGATTTTTATTTTTGCTTTTATTTCATGTGAAAGTGCTTTGAAGAATTCTATTTAATTTTTGTTTTTAAAAATACTTCATATTCCAAAAGTCTTTTTAGAAGAAGCTACAATGGATCCGTTTCCCCTAAAAAAAATATTTAACTATCGGAATCACTATCATAAAATTAGTCAAATGGATCTAAAAATAACTTTTGGGTCTCAAAAGCTCATTTT
>CAIGRN010090501.1:0-11029 GCA_903798345.1 Fraxinus anomala | reverse complement strand
ATTCTAAAGTATTTCACTATATTTACACACGTTCTCAGCCACGTCCCGGTGACCACCTCACTGTCGGACGCCGCTATCCAGTTGACTAAAAAACTAACTTGACCGTCGAAGTGATCGCGGTCGCTTCCACCCCCAACGGAAAAGGCCACGAGTGAGTAAGGACGTGCTACTGTGTGCAGGAAGGAGCTTACGTGGAGTATTGTTCTGTTGGCACGTGTCAGAGCCATTTTTCGGGGTCAATAGATTATCGCACTCCACATTCGTTACGCCTCAAAATCCGCCTCGTCGCACCCCTGCCAAGATCTTTTATGATATCTATCCAAAGTCAAATCTCTGATTGATTTGATAGGACGTGTGGCAGGCTACAAACGGTCAACTCAGTTGCTATGTCAGAAATCATTTAATGACCGCCACCCTATGGACTGACGCCTATGAATGGATGACCCATGCGGGATCCGGANGTTACGCCTCAAAATCCGCCTCATCGCACCCCTGCCAAGATCTTTTATGATATCTATCCAAAGTCAAATCTCTGATTGATTTGATAGGACGTGTGGCAGGCTACAAACGGTCAACTCAGTTGCTATGTCAGAAATCATTTAATGCCCGCCAACCTATGGATGGACATATTGACGCCTATGAAAGGATGACCTATTCGGGATCTGAAGCCACGTGCCCCCCCATCCAACTGTTCGCCTCTTCTCTTCTCTAGTATAAATACCATCACACAATGATAAATTGGAGGTTCTAATTCTAATATTGGCATTCTAGTCTTTAATTCTAAAGTCTTTCACTATATTTACACACGTTCTCAGCCACGTCCCGGTGACCACCTCACCGTCGGACGCTGCTATCCGGTTGACTAAAAAATTGACTTGATCGTCGGAGTGCTCGCGGCCGCTTCCACCCCCATAGGAAAAGGCCATGAGTGACTAACGACGTGCTACCGTGTGCAGGAAGGAGCTTACGTGGAGCACTGTTCTGTTGGTCATGTGTCGGAGCCATTTTTCGGGGTCAACACACTACTTCTTTATTTTTATAAAAGACTTGTTTGAATTGTATAGATGAACCACGAGTATATATAGTTGAATTTGGGGAAATTTACTTATAAAGACAACTCGATCAATGGCACGGCCGTTCCAGGGTGGGCCGATGCACAAATGTAGGTTAACGAAAGGCAAGGATATCCCATCACGGCTGTCAAGAGTGGTTGTTAGGAGATAGAAGTAATGGAATTGGATGGCCACCAAACTATGTACTGAATCCTTCTTCTATGATTTTTTGTGTATTATTTAAATATTCATTAATTAAATAAAGACCTCATTAACACCCAAACTTTCCCTTTCTCTAAAAAATTATTCATGGTCCCATATATAATTAAGTTCAAATTATCAGAACTTGATTAAATGCGATCAATCTTTACATAATTCACAAGCATCCCCCTTTCCCCTTAGTCCTTCCTACTTTCGAATTATTTGCACCTAAATTCGTATGCATGAAAATTACTTTGTGGATTCTTGTCTTCTTCACCATAAACATCAAGAATCTCTCTCTCTCTCTCTCTCCATACACACTGGCCTTGTTCTTAGTTTTAGGCCTATTAACTACAGAGTCTATATATCATCCCATTCATTAATCCTTGTTGGTCTTCTTTTGGTTCTTGGGACCATCTCTCACCTTCGCACATTACTATAATCCTCCCCACATTACACAATCCCGTACAATTTTTATATATGAATCTGTTTTATTAATTCATATAATTCACACCCATTGTCCAAGACTTCCTCGTTTTTCTCTCTTGAGGAGTAAATTCTCTCCTCTCCTTTGAAGCAAAGTTGCGGCAGAACTTTTTTCCTTTGTCCCTTTTTCATTGCTTTTTGATTCCTGGATTTCAGTGCGTTTGCGTTTCGAGATCCATTGTTATATTCGAAATGGGTTTTTCAAGAATTAGTTTCAGTAACTCCATAGAGCCTCTGCATACCTCATTCCCCTCAAAAGCACAAATTTTGGGCACTACTGCGGATCATGAGTACTGTGGAACCTATGAAACTGATGATTCTGAGGTAAAATTCAAGTCTTTTCTGTACAAAATGATCTGGGATTTTGGTTTAGTTTGTCTGATTTCACCTCGCCGGCGCCGGAGCTCCGGCGAGGAATTGATGGTTGAGGGAAATTTTGAGGGAAACATTTTGGAGCACAATAAGGCATGGTTGCTCGCAGAATCTGGTGGACGCGGTTCAGAGGAACCACACTCAGTGCACTCCTCTTTCAGGTTTAGTTTCTGCTCTCAGGTGGAACTTGAGTCAATGAATGTAAACAACAGTTGTTCTTCCACCACTGTTTTAATGGTGAATTTGGATAATGGATTGCTCTCTGATTCCAAGTCTAGAGAGTTGAAATGGAGAAGAATTGAATCACTGGAGAGGAGTATATCTCCAGTGGCACACTCTTTGATTAGATTCAGCTATTCAGAAATCCTATATGCCACTAGATGTTTCTCAAAAGGTACTGAATCAAGTTTCCTTCAAATTTCTCGATCTTCTGTCGAATGATCTTCGTTTTTTTTTTTTTTCATTTTTAAAAAATACTAACTTTTTTTTTTTTGTGAAAAAGAATAGGTAGAGTCTTGGGGAGAGGGGCTTTGAGTTGTGTATTTAGAGGAAGAGTGGGATTTCTGAGAACTGCTGTGGCAATTAAGCGATTGGATAAGGAAGATAAGGAGTGTTCGAAGGCATTTTGTAGGGAATTGATGATTGCTAGTAGTTTGCATAACCAGTACATTGTTCCTCTTGTGGGATTTTGTATTGATGCTGAAGAGGGCTTGTTTTTAGTCTACAAGTATGTTTCCGGTGGAAGCTTAGAGCGATATTTACACGGTATCATTTCTTATTTCCTGATCTTTCTTCATTTAAGAGTGTAGTTTTATTTGTTATGAAAATGAAAATATTGAGTGCTTTGCGGTGCATTGATCGTGTGCAGAGAAGAAGATTGGCGTGAAGGGTCGTCCAGCACTTCCATGGTCAGCTAGGTATAAGGTCGCCATGGGGATTGCAGAGGCAGTTGGGTATTTACATAATGGAACAGAAAGATGCATTGTTCATAGGGACATTAAGCCCTCAAACATCCTTATTTCTTCCAAGAAGTCACCCAAGGTGAGTTGCGCCTTCATTTTCCTGTAAAATATTTTAAGTTTCAAATGTGATTTTTTGACCATATTAGGTGGAACTACTTGGGGATATTAGGTTTATTATGTCCAATATTAAGTAGTAATTAAATTCATATAATAACGTATGCAGTTATGTGATTTTGGATTGGCTACATGGACTCCTGCACCTTCAGTGCCATTCCTTTGCAAGACTGTCAAAGGCACATTTGGGTATGTGCTCAATCAAAAACTTCTGTAGAAGAAGCATAATATTAGTTTTGATGTTTCTTACTGAGAATAAACTAATTTTGGTGCTCAATTAATCTTGGGAACAGGTACTTGGCTCCTGAATATTTCCAGCACGGGAAAGTGTCTGATAAAACAGATGTTTATGCCTTAGGTGTTGTCCTCTTGGAACTAATAACTGGCCGGAAGCCAATCGAGTCGAAAAGAGGATCAGGAGAAGAAAATTTAGTTTTGTGGGTATGTCATTGCTTTATTTCTGCCTAATTTGCCTCCAATTTCGCTATGTAGCCAAATTTCATGGTGTTCATTTATGTACAAATTGTACCTTAAAGGTGAATAATTTGGCTTCATCTTTTCAGGCAAAACCATTTCTCCAGCAAGGAGCTGTTGAAAAATTGCTTGATCCACAGCTGAAATTCACTGAAAAGAACTCAAATCAGATTGCTTGTATGATTCAAGCAGCAAGCGCCTGCATAAACAGTGAAGAATCACGTAGGCCTAACATGGATGAGATCATTGCAACACTGAGAGGAAAAGATCCCAATTGCTTAAGCCGAAACAAGTCTATTTTGCTGGGTAACAGTATTGATTGTTGCCCTCAGTTACAACGCACGAGGAGTGAAATGAAGAGTCACTTTGCATTGGCCATGCAAGGAGTCGAGTTTGAGGATGATGATCACCTTCACTGCCGGTGAAACACTTACATCTAAAATCCAAGATTATTTTTTCTGTGTTTTCAACTCCTTTGGGTATTGAAAATAGGGAGTTCTTAGGCTTAGAACCAAGAAGTTTGAACTTGTATATAGAATTGGTAGTATCATGACTATTTTGTTTGTATAGATCTGCATCTTCTAATTTAAATTAAGCGCTTGTTTGAGTTCCTTTTTTTTTTTTTTTTTGCAAAAAATAAATTTTGCAAAAGTGTTATGATGGAGAACGTGTGTTAAAAAATAAGAATAAGTTTTTGGTTCGCATGTAATATTATTTTATTGAAAAATGTGTACGTATAATGTGGTTAAATCACTGTTCAAGAATACATTTTGATGAAAAATTGTGGCTCAAACAAGGACTAAATTTTCACTTACCAAATACTTTTGACTTGGTTACACTGGTAGAATATGAGAATTACGTTGGATTAAAAATGTGATTAATAGGAAAGAGTAACTAAAAATAATAGTAAATGAAAATGCAGATAAACAAAAGAAAATAGGCAAATGTTAAAATTTAATATTACTTTTTATAAGCGAATTTAATAATAAGTATATAAACTGCAGATGCAATAATTTGACAAATTAGTTTGACAATTCTGAGCTGGGATGTATATTAGGCTCCAAATTTTTATACCGGCCATGTGCATTTTTCATTGTTCTTGAAATACTCTAGTGGTGTCATGTGCAGCTGTCGCAAGACAATTTTGAAGTCATTAATGAAAGATCATTTACAATGGTTTGGATGGTTTTGGAACGAATGGTCACGAATTGAATCCACAAGTACGAGCTGAGGATCAAGAAACTACTCGCCTCTGTACATCTGTAACCTTGACAATGGGTATGGAAGGGACGGATAATGTGTTCTAAGCGTTGGGCCGCTTGTCTATCAAAGCAATATGCGAGCTGAGTTTAGAACATTGTGAGATAGTTCGATTTCTTATCAATTCACATGATTTTCATTACTGCAAATGTACTCTAGAATCGAGGTACTTGAATCTTAATGCTACATGTTGAAATCTTCCTGTTGAAAAAAGAAGGCAACAGCTAAAAAAGTGTTATCATTTCACACATTCTGATTCGTTCAATCCTTATACAACGTTGGCTAATCCTTATCAAGCCTCGTGCTGGTTGCACATGTTTTGAGATGGAAGGAGATATACAATCCCTTTTAAGTTTGGTGATTAAGAAAAGAATTGATTCTGAAAGGACAACTTTTGCACCACAAACTAGGCATTAGGTGCTAAACAAAGACTACTGTTGAAAACTACTATATGGATAAGGTGGCAGGAATCTGCTTAAAAAAGAGCCACGTGAACATGGACAGAATACTCGAATTGAAACTGAAAAATAAATGAAAATACAGATGAGATTTAATGAAACGAAGTTAGAATATCTTGGCGACATCCTTGACTAATCCCCTATTAGCCCTAGCAAAATCTGTAAATTCCTCGTATGAAATGAAACCATCACCATCGGTATCAATTTCAGCCATCATGCGCTGAATTTCATCGGGAGTGATTGATCCCAGTGTCTTCAGAGTTTCTCCAAGCTCCGAGGATGAGATTTTGCCATCGCCATTTGCATCAAATCGCTTGAATATTTGCTCGCGCTGAGCTACTTCCTGTGGATCATCGGCCATCTTTTGTTCGAATTAAAGATATGATTAGAAAATTTGGATTGGAGAGTATGTAGATTGGCTTATAAGGATGAGATTTTGAAGAAGGATATGGTAATCCATGTGAATAGGGAAGAGTTTTGCTATTTTTAGGTACAAATAAATTCTATAGCCAGTGAATGTGTGATGCTCAAACAGATTTGCCCGTTTGTTGCTCATCCTTCCTTCCTTTATGGATTGTATTATACACAAGGCTTTGAAACCTTGACCTGGCAAGTTCCAAGAGATTTTCAGATCGAATTGAGTAATATCAAACTAACCCTAGTCGAGTTTGAGCTGCTTATTGCTTCGAGAAAAAACTTGATTCAATGCATCTAAAATGTGTACTCTCTTGACTTGTCCCTATCAGAATCCTCAAGCCAACATTTAATGAGCCAAATCTCACAGTTTGGTTCATACAACAAAGCTGTTCGTACCTTTGGCTTTACCCTTCGGATGACACTCTCACGTGGAAATGGGTATTTTTTTTCTTTAAACTAACAAATTGAATTATTGGGCCGGTTTTTAAAATTGAAACTGGACGACGGAGCGGGCAATAAAAACCGCTCATGATAAGAGATGAAAAATTATTCCGAGTTATTCAAAAATTGAGGTATATTGCCCGCGATTTCTCTGCCCCCAAATATTGAAACCGCCCATCCCAGAAGTTGTCGCCAGTGTTCCAGCTTGAAGCTATGGTTGGTGTAACAAAGAGTTGTTCTGACTTGAAGTTGTCGTCAGCCTCATAGATTCGCCGATGTAACAAAGAGCTGTTCCAGCTTCATAGATTCAAATAGATGATGGACAAATGTATTTTCCTTCATCAATTTATTGTGAAACTGGTGGGCAAAAATGGGGCTGAAGTCAAATTGCAAGGTAGGTAAGGTTTATTTCAAATGTAAAAATGCCGAAATCACGTAATCCCATTTTAGAATTGTTCGCGTGAAACCCGCAAACGTACGAGATCGTTGTATAAGTAATAAGATTTATTAGTTAAAAGTATCGTTCTCACGAGAAATATGATCTAAGTTGTAGTTCAATAGCTATTATTAAATTCGAAGTGTTGTAATATCAAAAGAGATGATTTATATGTTTTCGATATTAATCCTAAACTAACAAAACAAATATAAAGTATTTATTTAATATGTAAATGTTTGTATTGGAATTATGAATCCTCATATTGCCATTTAATTCAATTCTTAATTCGTAATTTAGTAAATTCATGCATTCAAGACAATCGATAATACACTGTTATTCAATATTATTTTCCAAGATATATTAAACATATGTTTAACACGACCCGATCATATTCCTAGTCTGAATTCATATGAAAAACATGCATTGATTCACAAAATTTATCACACATGATTTCACATGCTATAGATTCATAATATCTATTGTCCATATGTTGATTTTGCCACGTTTTAGACTTATTGTGAGTATTCCTACATTACAATAGCAACTTACTATCTAATTGGTGATCAAACAATCAAATAATTCGATGAGAATGCAAAATCAATCAAGAAAAATCAAGAAATACTAAACTAATTGTCCTGAATTAAAGTAAACAAACAATATGGTTCATCATTTATCCAATACAATGAAAAAATTAGCTTAACATTCTTATAATTAAATTATATAAGAATAATAGGAAAAATATCACTTGAAAATAAGAGAGATGGAAGAAGTAGGAAAAATCTACATTCTTGACACAAATCTTCAAACCGGTCTATGAATCTTCAAAATCCTTGTATGATTCGCCTTAAATTGATGTATAGATTTGTTCTTCACTTCCAAAATACGTAGAATATATGATTTTTAGGTCGAATGGTGGTCTCCAATATGTATTCTACTATTAGGTATTTGAAGGAGTAGAAAATTGGTTGAAAATCATATCCAAATTGGTTTCCAAAGGAGTTCCAATCGAATAAGGAAAGTTATCTTCGCGCACGGATTTTCTGGTCTCTGCACAGTAGTTAGTATTTTAACCATAATTTTCTCTCTCGATATCCGATTGATGCAATTCAAAGTGAGTTGAAAAGATAACTCAAAGAGCTACAACTTTAATAGGAATATAATTTTTCAAATTAGGACGTTTATTATGTCAAAAATGGGTCTCAATCTTTGGCTAAAAATTTGGAATATAACATTTGCGATTGAAAATTGATTTTGATAATATTTTGAACATATTTCATTCCTTTTTGAGTTATAATTTCATCCAATTGTCTCATAGAAATCTTCAAAGTATCATCTTGTTCTCTGAATCAACTATTAAATATTTGCAATTTGGCCCCCAAACTTTGTATTTGATACAATCGAGCCATTTTCCATTATTTGTACATTCTTTTCTCTAATTTTTAATCAAATATTGAATTTTACCTACAAAATGAAATATATCAAAATGAAATATAACACAAGTTAAGTAATATGTTATCCAAAGAACAATAAAATATCATCATTTAGCACATCAAATAAATGTAGAAACTACACTTATCAGGAATCAATGGTTTATAGGGAATTTGTCAACCCATTTTTCAACCACTTGTTTTGTCAAACTAGAATTAATTGAATTAGGCTATATGATATGTTCGCAAGTTCCGCATATACTGAGCCAGAATGAAATAGTTAAAAGCCTAAAAAGTCATTTTTATAGCTTGAATTTCATGTTTTTATTTCACTAAACTTAAGGAAAGATTAAATCTTTTTAGATCACACATTTCTTGTATGTTCTTTTAATCATAAATACAAATATGGGGAAAGAGGGAATTATCATCAAAAAAGGGAAAACTAGCATTCATTGAAATTACAAATAAAGCAAGAATGATGAACTTGTAATAGTTGTATAGATTGAATGATTATCATGTATCAATTCAATATTTGTTACGTGAATTAGTTGTAACGTTATAATTGGTTTTTTTATTGCAAGGAACGGAAATTCGGAAGAGGTGGATGTTGATATTTTGTTAGAGTCCAAAAATGACAACATTTTGTACAAAGTGTGAACTTCGTGGATCATGGAATTGTAGGAGTTGACGGTGTGATTGTGTCCGACGTGGGTATAAAGTTCAACGATGAAAAAGAAATGTTTGTTTTTTACAAAAGATATGCATATGACGTAGGCTTTCCAGTTAGGAAAAGAAATTCGCAAAAGGATGATGATGAAATTATGAGATATTTTGTGTTTACATGTAGCCATGAAGGTCGAAGAAGTAGTACTACAAGCGGTTCTTTGAAGCCGCAAGCCACCATTTAGACAGGTTGCAAAGCTAGGATGATTGCCTCTGTAGATATATGTGGAATATGGGGTATTAACACGGTCAATCTCATTCTCAATCATAAAACAAGTCATTCGAAGTCCAGGTTGTATCGTTGAAACTGAGAATTGAGTACTTATGCTAAATGACGACTTGAAATGAATGATATAGCAAGGATTTCGTTGTACAAAAGTTACAACTCCGTAGTCTTAAAAGCAGGTGATATGAGAATGTGACTTGTGTAGAAAAGGATTGTCGTAAAATCGACAGTGCTATACTCCAATAACAACAGGAGCTCGACGAAGTCAAAATTGGACAGTATAGAAAGACCACTTAAGTTATTTTGTGACAATAAATCAACAGTATTGTATTCCAATACCAACAGGAGCTCGACGAAGTCAAAATATATAGAGATCAAGTTCCTGACTGTTAAAGAAAGAGTTCAGAGTGGACATGTGTTAATAGAGCATATCAGGACAAACTCCTTGGTTGCGGATCCGCTCACTAAGAGATTGATACCTAAGGTCTTTCGTGAGCACACCGCTCATATGTGTGTAATATCTTTTGAAAATATCTATTTTCAATGGGTGTCATTTTGGATATGGTTTATGGTTAAAGTTATTTTCGATTGTAAAATTTTTGGTTTATTATATCTGAACTTATTTGAAAATGATCTCACTAAAGTATTAATATGGACCAGTTGGAAATAGGCATATTAAGATCACATCACATGTAATTTCCATGCTACACATACATACTCGATTCATGTCATTTAGTTATATCAATATACGTGATCATTGATGGGTTTAGTTACGATATAAGTAGCAAAAGTCGCTTTGATTCTATGTTGATATGATTGATGAACCGGATTGTTTGGGGATACATTTGGTAATGATAGCAAAATTTTGAGTACTCATAAAGTTATATTTAATACACAAATATAAGGTAACACAGATGGTCAAAGTTGGAGATTGTAAAGATTTTAATTGAACGTGTGGGCTTATATGTCAAATATTGAGTATTAAATTAAAAGCTATCAATTATGGTTAAACTCGTTTAAAATGATCTAATAAGGTTTCGGTATTTTGAGTTTTGAAACATCCAATTAAAGTGTAGATCTTTATGTGGGCCGAATTAGCTTAACAGGCCGGTAGTATATATATACGGTTTTGGTTTTTGAATTATACGTTTTGTTTCATTCTGTTCTGATTCCCATCATTAAAGAGAAATAAAGAACTACGTGTTGATCTGGAAGACTAAAATCGCAATACTTGTTCATTGCCATTAGTATATATATATATGGTTATGGTCCTCGGATTATACGTTTTGATTCATTCTATTCTGACTGTCATCATCAGAGAGAAATAATAAATTACGTGTTGATCTGGAAGACTAAAATCGCAAAACTTGTTCATTGCGATAATATTTAAGGCTCTCGCTATATATATTTTTTAGTTATTAAAATAGGAAAGTAAATTTGTCATTTTACAAGAATTCAATGAAGAAAATGAACGACGTGATTGTTTTCCATAACATTTGCTTGACTTGAGAGGTACTACATTAAAATGAAAGGATATGATTATTTTGTACAAAATATTTAAATTGAAAGAAAGGTGGACATATTTAATGAAAGGTCAATAGTCCTCTTCGGACGTACTCTACAATATTTATTTTCCTCCGTAAATTTCACCATAGAATTGACGTGTGACATGAAAAGTGTAAGTAATTACTACCAATTAAGTCATCTGCAAATAATTTTCATCATATTATTTTCATAGTTGGAACAAAATCTTTAAAAAATTTAATAAATATTATTAGTAGACGTGATTTTTTTATATTTGTTTTAGGGCTGGACATTGGTCGGTTCGGTTCGATTCGGTTTTGAAGAGAATCGAAACCCAAATTTTTCGGATATTTAATAAATGGAACCGTCGGGTCCAAATACAATTATGGAACCGTTCGAGTTCGATTTCGTACCATAATTAAATTTTTTAACATTTACAGCAATACTACATAAATA
>CAIGRN010090488.1:0-16367 GCA_903798345.1 Fraxinus anomala | reverse complement strand
TTTTATTCAAGCTATCCTTATATTGTGTTGGTACTTTGAAAAAGTTTCGAACTTTGTCGTGTTTTGTATTATATATTTTATAAGATCACCAGAGCAATCTCTGATTATTGTTTTCATGATATGTATGATTAGAATGCAAGTTTTGAATATAAAAATTGCGGGATTATGAAGATTGAAAGATGGTTTTTTATATTTGTTGGATTTGATTATTTTGAAGTAAAAAATCTTAGAATTTTCAGATGCCTACAAGCTCTTGTACCATCTGTTTGGTGAATTTATTTAGATTTGCTGTTTTATGATTCAAGAATGTAAATTTGTTTGTATTTGGCATGCAATGATAGACCATGACTATAGTATTAAATGAGCAAAAAAGTTAAAATCTAGTTTGTATAGTCTCTAGTTTTAACCAATGTAATGTACCAGACATTATGTTATTGCTTCAGATTTGACAATTTGAATTAAGCTAGATGTTCGTCCTTGTTGACAACAAGGATGATATCCTCCTCTATGTGACGAAAATATGTGCAATGATATGATGAATGAGATGGAAATCAAGAGTATAAATTTTGCCATGTGGAAAAGTGGAAAGGAATGTGTAAGAGAGAGTGTACATGTAGCATAGCATGATTGTAACAATTTTCTCCGAGAGATCACCTAGATGTTTTGATGTAAATGTTTGGATAACATTATTAGTAACTTTTTAGGAGCAATAGTATGAAATCTCATGAAATGTGTGGTTAATAAATTAGTAGTAGCTATGAATGTGATCGAAATTAATGTTTAATTTTGATCGAATAGAAATTGCTTCTAATAAATTTTATTTTAAACGAAAAGATACTATATATTAATCAATTATTCTCGATGAAGATATCCATCGGAGACCCCAAAAAAAAAATCCTCGAAGAGATTCCATCTACTCTACAAGACGTGAATGCACACTCCATTAAATGTATCATTTTCTTCATTACTTGCATGTTTGCACACATTAATCTTTACTTTAGAGCAAGGTCGTACACGTGTTTCGCGGGACTTGAGGCGAATTTTAAAATTTGGGCTCTTAAATTGTAGCAAGTAATTAATTTTTTTTTCCATTTATAAGAGTTTTATAGAACTAAATTTGTTAACTTAAAATCAACAATAAAATTTAAAAAAAAATGTAATATTCAAAAAAATATATATATTACAATCAAATAACAATGCGAAAATATTTTAACTGATCACTTAAATACAACTCCTCGTACAGTCTTAGAGACAAAAATATTAATCAAGTTTGAATAGTCTAGTTGTTCAATCATTTATTTTTCAATAGATAACATAGTTAATCCATTAAATTTTTGCTGTGACAAAGATGATTGGAGATAAATCTTAATTAATTTCAAGTTGAAGAAACTTCTTTCTGCTTATACAATTGTAATCGGGTATGATATTTGACTTGTTTGACTTTTAGCTGATTTCCTAAATATTCAATTTCACAAGTACAAAATCAAACTAAGATTTTTGTTTCTATCCTACAATATGGTTATGAGATATCTATGAAGACAAATTTGTGAGAAAAAAAGTATCCAAACAATCTATTAACAGAAAAGGAAAAAAATAAACATAATTAATGATTATCAATGTTTCTAACTTAGTTATAGTGGGAGAAGATTTCCTTCCATTACCATGTATGGTATATACACTGTGCACTCATAATGAATTCGATTTCACATAAAATAGGAAATAAACTTCTTATCCGCAAAAAGGTTAAATTTTACACACTTTCTCACTTTATACAAGGCTCACGGCCTTTAGAGAAAAAAAAATTGTTATTGCAACAATAATAACGATATATTATTTAAGGTCATAAATATTTTCATAATGTAACAGTAAAATAAAAAAAATTAAATCACATCATATTTAACCATACATTGCACCAAATTACCATATAGAAGACACAAATTCACATTAATTAATAACGGATAATAGACCGAGAAAAGAAATTCAATCTCACACACAAATCAATAATCCGATTAACAGGATATGGAAAAAATATAATTGAATTTAGATACAAAACTATACAGTAATCAATTAAATATATAATTAAATATATAAAATTTATCAGTAAATTCAATTAAAGAAACTAGGGTTCATAAACAATCAGATCAACAAAAATGTGCGTAATGATCCATAAATATATATCGAGGGGGTGTAACACAATGGAATGAGTATGTCAAATCCAGACACTAATTCTATGATTTATGATATCATTGTTGAAGAAATCTCATTATTTGGAGCAACCGAGTAAAGGTGAACGAGTATAAGCGATAATGAGTTTTTAAAATAAAGGAAGCAAAAAAAAAAAAAAAAAATTTGGCCTCCCAAAGAGCTGGGCCTGAGAGAGAGAGAGAGAGAGCATTTCTCGTGCGTAGTACAAATTAAGTATTGGAATCTTTTTGAGGAGTTCTCTCAACACCTTATCCACTAAATCTCTATTATTTGGACATCGTTTTTCTTTTGTTCCTATATTTCGGTTAATGGTGTTGAAATAATTGGTACATAAATTTTATTTCGATAAATAATCTTGTAAGTGCAGGCTAAAAGCAATCAAAATACTTGAAAAGCAGCATGAAGAAACCAAGAAAGGTAGAATAAGAAAATTGTAAAAACTAAGATTTTGAAGAGTTTGACCCTTTAACCTTAAGACGAATTTGTCGTGCATTGGTGCAGCGGCGCTCATGGTTGAACGCCAATCATCTCCCACCCAAGATGCAGTTATATCTTTTTACAATAGAAGTACTTCAAACCACAAGAAATAGTGAATCAGAAATGTGTTTCATACTTCCTCTACGAAGAAGGACTAGTGCATAGCAGAATGACAACAAATGAAAGATGATTGGAAAGAATGAATTCTGCAAATGAGGAATCCTTAAATATAGATGTTGGAAATGTGTGTGTCAAAAGACACAACTGCTGAAATAAGGCTTCTCCTATTGGACAACTGTAATCCAAGGGACATGATTTTTCATTCGAAAAAATATACCTTTTCAGTCAAATATGTTCTAGAATATTCTGTCACTTGTGACACCCGTGTTAATTAAATATTCCACCACATACTAATTCCAAGTTCAAATAATTTTCATTCCTTAAGCGGCTCATGTTTGGCCTTAATTTCCAATTCTATCTCTGATGGTAATAAAGAAATGTTGTTATTCGCAACATCATATTTCATCCTTATCATGGACCATCTATCCACTTGTTTTCTGGTAAATTTTAAGCATTGTCATATGACTGAAGTATATGAGACTACAGAGCTGATTGGAGCCTTCAGGTGAACCAAGTGTTGCCGAAAACTACTGTCCCGAATGTTTGAACAGAACATCCCAGTAGCGTTGGTCACTTGGACAGAAGATTCTCTCCGTTTGTTTTAGCTTTCACCGAGCAGGTAATATAAAGACCTGTCGTGTTTTGGCATCAAATATGATCGTTCTGCTTAACTAGAGATTTTTTTTTCATACAACTATAGGATGATAGACAAACTTCCATGTGCCATCCTTTGACAGCATGGAACAGTTTACCCCACAATTTTGTAATTATCACCCTTGTTAGGAATTTGAGAAGGTGATATGGCGCGATATAAAGTATAGATCGCACAAAGAAAAATAAGATGTAAAAGAAAAGTAAACAAGAAGAAGAAGAAAATTGACAGAGGAATCGAAATATTTTATTAACAACCAATTGAGAGAATATTTCAATTCAGCACCTAAAAATCTACGAAACTGAATGAAGATCCTACTATTTATAAGAGAGATGTCCAAACTCTAGAAGTAACCTAAAATATGAAAACTAAGTCAAAAATCGCGTAAAATCGAAAAATAAGGAAAAAGATTCGCGGCCCGCGGGCGACGGGTTGTCGCTCGACAGTCGGGCGACAGGTTCCCTACTCCAATTTTGCTCCTCTCACTCGAGCGTGAGTCAAGCTACTGTCCAGTGCCGTCAATCCACTTTATTTCGTTCTTGAACCCTATTTTGACATCTTCAAGTTCAATACTCCGCAACGCGAAACCCTAGACTCAATTTGGACCGAATTTAGGTCACAAAACCAAACAACCCTCGATTGCAATGCTTCAGTACATATTTGGTATGAAATATTCGAAGGTATTTGACATCATAATAGAGAACGTTAATTCACCTAACTAACTTTGCTATCGGCGTACAAAATAACTAATCTAAAGATGGCCCTATTAGAGTTATTTTGACTCGCTACTACCACTCCCTTGTGAAACCTTGGGAGCTTGAAGATGGAAGTGTCCTACTCCAATTTGCTCATTTATAATATGAAGCTATATGTTTCGATTTTGTAAATGATTTGTTATTATGAAATCATTTCATAGAAAATGTTGAGTGTCTTGTTATAGTCTTTTCGATCTGATCTTAGATTGAGAGGTTNCTTTTCGATCTGATCTTAGATTGAGAGGTTAAGGACTTATTTGTATTATCGATGGTAGAGTGGAAAAGAATTTTCCCCTAATAAGAAGGTAAGTATTTCCACATAGCCAGCCTAAGGCACTCAAGACGTTAGGCGAAAATTTTTGATGGGTTGCTTTCAAGAAAAAATAAATAAATTCATGATCAATTAAGGCCCTCTTTGACCGCCATTATAAAGAGAAATTGTGAAAAAATGATGTTTTGAATAGTAATTTTTTGGAGAATGTGGTTAAAAAATAGGAAAAAGTTTTGAATTTACTTTTATGAATATGTAGTTGAAAATAAATATGAAAAAATAAAAAGTTTTAATTTACAAAGAATCAAATATGGGCTAAATTAAATATCGTTTCAACAATATATAGAAAAGCAATAAAATTTAGAATAAATTCTTAACTACACCGAAAGTCTTGTACTAAAATGTAATATTTGAATAACAATACACATTGTTCAAATCAATTTACTCGAATTAATTCATCAAACGTGGTAAGAAACTAAATTCCACCTATTTTGATTGCATGTTAAAATATATCTTGTATAATAATTTCATGCTTTGGCTATTTAAAATAAGGAACGACTTATTTTTAAAAAGTCTCTTGAAAATGTTCAAATGAATCAATTTTTCTTTTTTTTTGTTTAATATTGAACAATATCCACTTCACCAAATGAAAACTTTTTTATTTAACGACTTTATATTATGAATAATGCTATTTATTCTCGTCTTATTATTTAATGTGTGATCATTTTTAGTTATATTATTTATTATATTTTACAATTTACACTATTGATTGTAACGAAAGAAAATGTTTTATTTCTTAACTAAGAATAACTTATGCGCATGGAAAGTTTGGCATTCGACATTAGATCGTTAATAATAATAATAATAATAATAATAATAATAATAATAATAATACTAAGAATAACTTATGCGCATGGAAAGTTTGGCATTCGACATTAGACCGTTAATAATAATAATAATAATAATAATAATAATAATAATAATAATAATAATAATAATAAAAGAAAATTTTGGAGGACCTAAGAAGGAGATTTATAACTTAATTTTCAACATAAACAAAAAAATAAGACTGCGCGGAATATTCTGGTGTATGTGTTATGTTAGAACAGTAACCCCATCTATTATGCACATGTTCGATGGAAATTAAAATCAGAATTTTAGTAAATTTCATAAAGTTGATAAAATTTGTAGTTAAAAAGTTGTGACCCCTCTTGGAAGGACCGGGTGCCATGGTTGGGGAGAGACTGTTGGTGAGAGAGAGAGAGAGAGAGAGAGAGTGTGTTTTATTTATTTATTTTTAATTTTTGGGTTTTTAATTTATTTATTTAATGTTTTAATTGTAAAGTTACAATTTTGCCCATTTCAATTTTGTCAAAATGAGTCAAAACTCACTATTTCGGTCAAACTAACGGTCAAATTGATAATTTGGACATTCATCGCATATTTATTAAAGGTTTGGGACCTCCGTTGGTACAAATCAAAGATTAGGGTAAATAGTACGCAAATATTTGAAAGATTTGGGATAGTTGCTGCAATTATCCCTTTTATTTATTTAATTGCAGGTCCAAGACAAATTCACCGCATTGCGCGGCAGCGTTTATGATGGATTTTGATCTCGATCTCGATTTCGAATCTTCGTAGTCGTTAGACCAGATCTTTGCAGCCGCGTTCCTCTCTATGACGCGATTGACCGGGTTCAGAAGTGGTGGAAGTGATGGCATCAAGTGGGAGCGGCGGGAAGAAGGCGACGGGCAGCGATGGAGATGATTTCTGAGAAGGAGAGAGCTTTGTTTGAGGAAATTGAATTGGAGGCAGGTGGGTAAAAGAATAGGTGGGTTAATGTGCCGTGGAGAAGAGGTGCAGTAAATATTTGATTTTTGAAACGATAAATTAAAAGTCAGGGGTGGTGTAATTCTCTTTTTAATTTCCTATCCATGGGTCTTTGAGTCAAGAACAGGTACAGTCCATTCAGTACCCACTTATCTGCAGTGGATAAACAAACCTTATCCACTAAAAATCTCTAATTTCAGACATCTTTTGTCTTTTGATTCTTAAATTATGTTAAGAATCCTCCAACTTCCTTTCATAACAATCATTTGTTACACAATACACACTTTTTTGCATCCATGAAGGCCATAAATTCAGTGCACGGTTTCAACTTCAATTCCTCACTCCCTAAACTACCTCTCACCAAAAATCCACAAAAAAATTATGCAGCCAATTTTAGCCTGCTCAATGTTGCCGAAACCCCACCTGAAAATTCAGTTTCTGCTTCTCTTCAGCCTTTATCTTTCAAATCCTTGTCAAACCTTTCTTTATATAATGACTTTAACGAACATAAATCCCTTGATTCTGTCAAAGAAAGCCATGCCCAGATGATAAAAGTATCCAATAAATGGAATTCAGTTGCAAATGTGCAATCTTTGATTATGTCTTACTTGGAATTTGGTGATTTTCGATCTGCTACTATGGTTTTCATTGTGGGTTTTGCACAAAACTATTTGTATTGGAATTCTTTTGTTGCAAATTTTAGGAACTCTGGTGGAGACCCTAATGAAATTCTTGAAGTTTTTGCTGAGTTGCATAATAAAGGCGTGATATTTGGCAGTGAAATTCTGACAATTGCTCTAAAACTTTGTGCAAATCTAGAGGATATATGTTTAGGCCGGGAAGTTCATGCTTGTTTGATCAAAAGAGGATTTGATTTGGAAGTGTATCCTAAATGTGCATTGATGAACTTCTATGGGAAGTTTTTAGGTGTAGATAGTGCTTCTATGGTGTTTGATGAAAGATCACAACACGACTTATTGTTATGGAATGAAGCTGTTTTAGTACATTTGAGGAACGATAGATGGTTGCAGGCTCTACAAACATTTCACGATATGCAATTTTCATCTTTTAAGGCTAATAGCCTAGTGATTGCTAAGGTTCTAGAAGCTTGTCGGAAACTGGGTGATCTTGAAGCAGGAAAACAGATACATGGGTACGTTATTCGAAATTCAGTTGAATCAGATTTTTTGATATGCAATTCTTTGATTAGTATGTACTCGAAGAACGATAATCTTGAACTTGCTCGAGCTGTATTTGATCTAATGGGAAATCGCAACTTATCTTCGTGGAACTCAATCATCTCGAGTTATACTGCTGCTGCCTGTCTAGATTATGCATTGGAGCTATTTCACGAAATGGAAACTTCCAATGTGAAGCCAGACATTGTAACCTGGAACTGTCTTTTGTCAGGACATTTTCATTGTGGATCGCATCGAGAGGTACTGAACATCCTAAAAAAAATGCAAGTTGCAGGTTACAATCCAAATTCAAGGTCTATAACCACTGTTCTTCAAGCAGTAAGCGAATTACGTTACCAGAATTTGGGGAAGGAAATCCATTGCTACGTTATAAGAAACGGGCTAGACTCTGACTTGCATGTAGGAACTTCTTTGCTGGACATGTATGTGAAGAATGGTGACTTAACAAGTGCTCAAGATTTTTTTGATGGTATGAAGAATAGAAACATTTTTGCTTGGAATTCTTTGATTTCTGGATATTTATTCAAAGGAAATCTCGAAAGAGCTGTGAGCCTTTTGAATCAAATGCGGGAAGAAGGAATTAAACCTGATATAGTGACATATAACAGCATGATTTCTGGTTATTCAATGGCAGGATGTATTAAGGAAGCTTTAGCAATGATTCGTGAAATCAAAACATTAGGCTTGAATCCAAATGTTGTTTCATGGACAGCTC
Source organism: Fraxinus anomala (assembly GCA_903798345.1). Lineage (NCBI taxonomy): Eukaryota > Viridiplantae > Streptophyta > Magnoliopsida > Lamiales > Oleaceae > Fraxinus > Fraxinus anomala. The sequence goes on along the minus strand of CAIGRN010090488.1, from coordinate 8,143 downwards.
TAATATCAGGTTGTTCACAAAAAGGATACTATAAAGATGCACTTGAGTTTTGTATCCAAATGCAACATGAAAGCATCAAGCCGAACTCGACTACTATTCTGAGCTTACTTCAAGCTTGTGCGGGCCTTTCTTTGTTGCAGAAAGGAAGAGAAATACACAGTTTTAGTATCAAAACTGGTTTTGTAGAAGAAGAATTTGTAAAGACGGCTCTCATTGACATGTATAGCAAGTGTGGCAGTTTGAAGAATGCCTATAATGTTTTTCAGAAAGTCAAGAGCAAGACATTAGCTTCTTGGAATCCCATGATAATGGCATTGGCAATTTTTGGCCACGGTATAGAGGCGATTTCACTTTTTCAAAAAATGCAAGACGAGAAAATCCAGCCTGACGATATAACTTTTACAGCTCTTCTCTCTAGCTGCAAACATTCTGGTTTGATTAAAGAAGGCTGGAAATATTTTGATAGTATGAAGAGTGATTATGGAATAGTCCCCAAAATCGAGCACTACTCGTGTATGGTTGATCTGCTTGGACGAGCGGGATATCTTGACGAGGCTTGGGATTTCATTGAGACGATGCCTATAGAGCCAGACAATACAGTCTGGGGTGCTCTTCTTGGATCATGTCGTATCCATTATAATCTTGAGCTTGGAGAGTTATCAGCGAATAAACTTTTTGAGCTAGAACCACACAATCCCGTTAACTATATCTTGATGATGAACATCTATGCAGCTTCAAACAGATGGGATGATGTGGACCGAATCAAAGACTTGATGGACGGTAGGGGAGTCAGAATTGGGCATGTTTGGAGTCAGATACAAATTAATCAGACAGTTCATGTCTTCTCTGCAGTGGGGAAACCCCATCCAGATGAAGGAGATATTTACTTCGAATTATATCAGATAATTTCAGAGATGAAGAATTTGGGATATGTACCAAATACTAAGTGTGTTCAGCAGAAAATCAATGAGGTGGAGAAACAGAAGGCACTGCTTGCTCACACTGAAAAACTGGCGATTGCATATGGATTGATCAAGTTGAAAAACAAGGCACCAATTAGGGTGATCAAGAACACCAGAATATGTTCAGACTGTCATACAGTGGCAAAATACATGTCCTTGTTGAGAAAGCATCAAATCATCCTTAAAGATGGCGTCCGGTTTCACCATTTCAGGGAAGGGAAGTGTTCGTGCAATGATTTCTGGTAGTACAATTGCTTTTTCACTCAGTAGTAAGGAAGATCAAAAGCACTTGACAGTATTAAGGGTGGAAAAAAAAGTTAAAATCTTGTCAATTGTATTGTCAAGTCCTTTTTAGTTACTGCGTACAAAAATGTCATCAGCAACCAGTTATGGTCAAAGCAGTTTCTTCTTCTAAAAGTGATAGGAACCATAGCAACTAAGCGGATAGATGACATCGAGAAATGGGAAACAGCAAGCAAAGCATACAGAGATTTATAATGTAAGATTTATGTTCGCTTGTCGGTGTAGAGTCGATCTGTAATTTGAGGGAATGAGTGTACAATACAATTAGATCCCAACACATTCAGAGTGAAAACTCCAGCTGAGGGACACAAGGTTGACAAAAACTGAAAACCTTTTGGTTAAAGATGTAAATAGCCAAGCCTGTAGAGAGAGTGCTTGAGATATTAACGCATTGTATCTGGATGATGTATAAGATGAACATAAAATGAAAGAGTGTAGATTGCAATTCATAGAATCTCTTTATTTGATGTAATGAAGTTTTTAGGCTCTTCTCATGCAGTGTATGTGTTAATTATACACTGCATGGAACTTTAAGAGCCATTTAACTTCAAGTTTTGTTTGTTCAACTGGATAAGATTAGACAACATCGAAGAAAAGAATGTGACAAAATTTATCAATTATCTTGTTCGGACTCTCCTTTTGCATTAGATTAAATGACCATACTAGTTCTGTAATTAATCAATAGATTATGTGGAAATTTTACCACAGAGATTATAGATGTGCATCTTTCCCTTTCCTCTTTTCTCAATCGTGTACACTTGGGGCCTGCAGCCCAACAAGTTTGGACCTGCACGGCCCACCTTTACATTGGCCTCCGATTCTGGGCTCTCTTCCAACAAGTGAAGACTGGAAACAAGCAACAAAATCTTTGAGTGGATAGTGGCAAACTACGATAGTACAAATTTTGTTTATTGTACTGTATGCCAAACATTCTCTATATCTTTGACATGTCAAAGAGTAAGAATAACGCTAATGAGTTATAGCTCTTGTTGTCAACACTGGTCATCATCCACAGTAAAACATAATAATTGGGACAATAATGAAGTCGAAAACATAAAAAACATGCAGAAAGTAGCAACCTCAGATAAATTTGAAGCAAGCAATTGACAAGGTAATGAGAGCATTGGGAATTGTTTACTCAAACCTTGGAAAAATTATGCACTATGTACAAGTCTTTGTAACATTATAATTGAGTTTCCCAATGGTTTTAATACGTGAAAACAGTAAACCAACACTTTCTTACAGATTTAGTTACAGACGTGATCGCATGATACTCATCCTACAGACATAACTAAAACCTACAAATGCGATATGATAAGCCAACCCTCTATTTTCTGGTGAGTCTGATGCAAGTGCAGAAGGCAAACCCTTATAGCTTAAAAGCCGAGAAAGAGAATTTGTGCAACCAATCTATCCAAATAGATTAAAATCTCCAATGGACAACTCAGAATCGATCGATGGCCTTGAACCGACCTTGCAGTGCCATTCTCTCTGAGATAACAGCCAAAGATTTCAGATTGCAGTTTATTACAGCATTCACGAAGTAGCACGTCTCGTCTTGGGTATTCCCTTCAGGTATATCCACCACAAATGATTCGATAACCATCGCTCCTGGCATCCCATCAATTATCTCAGGATGGACAGTAATGACTGAAGAGTAATTCTGCAAGATCATCAATATAAAAGAGATTAAATTTGGTTAGGGAACTTGAACGGAAAGAGAGGCTAAAGATTGCTAAATTCAGCAAAAGCAAAAGGAGAAGAATAAATATCTCCTGGGATTCCACAAACAATCAAATTTAGGAGCTCCAATGGGACGGAAGCGAGGATGCTCTTACATACACAGTAATCTTACATAAAGAAATAGTATTTACAGAACATTGATCTCAAAATAACCCTGGCAGTTTAAAAGGCTAAAGCATCACAACTATAGTAATGAAATTTAAAAGCCACGAGAATTTGACACAGCTGATGAGGAAATCCTGGTTCACATTATGACAACCAGCGCCCATGTATATATAGAAAAAGTTCATTCATACTTGGTTTTCTCCTTTTGCAAATTCCCCCTTTTGTCATTCCTTTTTTTAGCAAAAGGATTCATCTTTCTATTGTTGAGGAGAAAAAAGTAATAGACTAATGGACCTCTATATAGTTGCATAGTTTTTCAACAGCAAGGATAAATTGTTCCATTTTTAGAAACATTGCACTATTAGTCCCCCAACATATTCCATTGATTAGCAAGTTGGCCCCTTTTGTTATAGTTGCGCAATCAGTCCTTAATGACAGAAGCCGTCCAAATTTTTGTTAAATCTCATGGCCAGAGGATACCAGTCCATGTTAAATGGCAAAGCTTCATAAAGTTGGACATGCAACGGACATACAACGATTTACAGAGATTAGTTGTTTGTGTCCTTACCAGTTGTGCAACTATAGTTAAAAATAGGGGACTAACTTGCATCTTTTCGAAGATTGAAGACTAACCAACTTGCTAATGAGAGCTAGAAACTACTGGTGCACTTTTTCAGTATTCTTTTTCCTGATCAACTCAAATAAATTGAGCCTGGCCAGTACTTATAAGGGTCGAAAAGAGCTGCTTCGACAGTGTATACATTACCTCAAGGGATAAAAGAACACTACATACAAAATAATAAAGGAAAGCCCTTACCTTCAGCCTGTGATCACCACCAACAATCTTGATGCCAAGAATGTGCTCTTGATCATCAAGCAGTTCCAGCATCTCGGTGCTCGTTGTGGCAGGAAGTCCCGACTTCACATTCACCTCTCTAACACTCCCAATCTTAAAATCATCCCGCACGATGCATCTGCTAACAAAAGGTTTATACTTCTGAGGTTGATCAAATCTCCTAACTGCTGACCAAACCTAAAAGAAGGTACAAATATAAGTCCTTGGATATCAAAACTTAACAAAAGACACAAAATTTCAAAGAAGTGATACTGATTTAAGCTCTTTAAAGTGCATAAAGATTTCATTCCCAATTTTGAGTTTCCCAAATCAAGATATATACAAGTGTTCACATTCAAAAATAATCAGAAGACACAGAAGCGAATGTGTTCACAAGCTTTTTCAGCTTCTATTATACCTATACTCATGGAATAACAGAACAGCTACATGTCGAATATTTCCTCTTATCCGGAGGAATGAAAAGTTTGACGAACAGTACCTTGTATGCTTCATGTGCTATATGCACTGAAAATATTAGTAATTTTATCATCGTTTGATCTCTCCCACAATTATCAACTATCAGAATTCGATTTCCTAATTAACTAGAACATCTATGATTCTATTGGCGATCAAACGAAAAGAAATCAAAAATATCAGGTGCTATATAAAATGTGAAAATACATTTATCACCAAACATTGATCCCTTAGAAGATTTCTAGTTTTCCACATGTAAACAGAAACAGCAAGAAATAGGGATTTACCCTTTAAAGACCCAAATTACACAGCAGCATATCAAAGTCAAATTCTAATATCAGAATCAAGAACAAAAAATTCCCTCCCTTGATGCCTAAAACTCGAGAAACATAATAAATACAAAATAGTTTTGAGAAACAATTATATTTTCCAAAAAATAAAAAGAACCTGATTACAGTAATCATATCTAACTTCTCTTCCATATTTCGTCATCAAATAATGCATAAGACAGATAAGACTTCATGAAGATACCAGATAAGCCAGAATGCAAGGAGAAAATGCAAATGCCCATATGGAATCCATAAATAAAAAACTGCAAATTATAAACAAAAAAATCCCAAAAAATATAAAACTTATAAACACACGTAAATTTTCAAAAAAAAAAAAAAAAGAAACAAAGAGAGAGAGATTACAATATCAACAGGGGCTTTTATGTGTTTGACAACAGAGGAAGAACACTGGTGCTCTCTTGGGTGGTGCCTGTGGTGTCTAATTATGTACTGTGCCTCCATTTTTTTTCTTCTTCAAAGATTAATACTATTCCTATACTTTCAGAACCAATAAACTAAAATAATTCTTGGTGCAAAGGATCTTGCGAACGAAAGTGACTGTTCTCTACGTGAATTTTGTGTGTGTAGAATTACAGTCCACAGCCTTGACTTGGAAGCCTATCAAGAAAGAAATAGACAGAGATGTGTACCGTGGTGGGGGGGATAAGGGAGAATTACAGCTGAAGTATCCAACCTATTGAAAATATATAGAAAGTCCCTCAACTTTTAACTTTTGTAGCATTCAAGTCCTCAACAGACAATATTACCCTTATTTTTAATTAAATATTTTTTTTTTTGTTTAAATAAACCAAAAAATAAATAATTAAATATTTTTTTTTGTTTAAATAAACCAAAAAATAAACATTAACCCTTTTTTGATATCCAATTTTTTCAAAATATATTTTCCACTCTTATTTTTTATCACACATTTTTCAATAAAATAATATTAAACGTAAATTCAAATTTTTTCCTTATTTTTTAACCACGCACTCTCCATCAATCTATTATTCAAAAATGCATTCTACGCAAAAAAAAAAAATGGAGCTCAACGTGTCTAAATAAAACCATTTTTATTTATCAATAGTTTGAAAAAACTTGGTAGGGGTGAGTTTTTCCTTTTATTTTTATATTTTCTACTTCTTGTTTATATAATTTTTATTTAATTGAAAATTTTGAAATATAAGAATAGCAAAATAGACGACTCTGCACATGAATTAACTCACCCGGAATGCTTATGCCGACACATTGGGTAATTGGAGATAGGAAACATCATTCTCTCCCAAATCTCACTTATATTTTATTTTTAAAATTTTAAATTTTAATATATTTAAAAAATAAATAAGTAAATTACACGATAAATTGAGATATTTTAGCCCCATGTTTGACAATCATCTTTGTAAAACCATGTTTTTCTTAAACTCTTTTTCAATTACGCATTCTCACAATAAAATATTTTTGTACGTAAACTCAAATTTTTTTTAACCCCTATTTGGGCTTCATTATTTTCAAAATGTATATTTTCAATCACATATTCTTTCATAAAATAATATTATACTTAAATCAAAAAAAAATTCTTATCTTTTAATTACACATTCTCTAAAAAATCATTATTCGAAAATATATTAAAATGGAGCACAAATAGGAGTTTACTTTTTAACCACACATTTTTCAAAATTCATTTCCCTAAAAATCTCTTTTTAATGGTTGCCAAAGGAGGATTTAATTTCAATCTCATCCTAGTCTCGTCTCTCGAAATTTCCAACTAGACTGAAATGGGCAGAACATTCCACGACCCGCACTGCCATGTTGCTATTCCTAACTAAATTAATGATAAATCATAAAACTGTATCTTTAAAAAAAATTATTATTAATTAAACACAAGGGTGAAATCGTCAATTAGGGATTTAAATATTAGAAACTGAAAGGTTAAGGACTGAGACAACCAAATATTAAGTTGGGGACCTCAGCTGTAATTTTCCTTTATTTATATTAGATGCCTTTACTGGACGGCACCGACAAGCCCTCTAATTGGTTGATCATAAGCCCAAACCTACTCTTAGTGGGCCCTAATTTCCTCTTTTACATTAAGAAATATTATCTCTTTTACTTTTGTTTAATAATTAATTAAAAATAGTGATGCCAATATCACTCTGATTTTTTAAAGGATTTTATGGTTTTTTTTTTTTTGACATTTTAAGGAATTATAGTCAGTTGTTATCAGTTGGAGGTTGGGAGTTTGTAATTGATCAATGTGAATTAGCATGTTAGGGTTTGGTCAATTTGGCTTAGTTACTTAAAAAGTCAAATATTAAGGGAGATAATTTTGTGAAAGTGATTTATCAGGTTAGAAGAACTTTTAAAGAAAATTGGTTTAAAGTAACTTCCTCATGAAGCGTTTCTACAAGAAGTAAAAGAAAAAAAAAACATAAGATCTTCCGAACGGGTCCAAATATACATCCATTCGTGTAAAAGTAATGTTATTTATCATGCGATTATCATTTGTTTAGGTCACAATAAGCTCCTTGTTTTATTATTGGGGTGTATTAATATGCTTCACAACCCGATTGAACAATGAATTTGAAGGTCCATTGTTACCTAAATCGATAATGATGGCTAATGATATTATTGTTCGTGAAATTTACTACATAATTATCACCTCCAAATTACAATTGAAAATATATTTATGAAATTTCATTTGAATTTATTTAACCTATTTAAATAAAGATGAATTCGAATAAATGTACATAAACCCCCAGGTGTAAAGTTACACTTGGGCAAGGACCACCCAAAAATCTGATTTTTCTTAAAATTAAAAATCAAAAGGTTCTTCCCTCCTATCATATTCTATATTTTTTAACATCTTAGTGTTTTCACTATTATTTGTGATTGGAAATTTGGGTTTACGTGCTAGTAAAATGTTAGATGCTTATTGTGTACGTGTCTGTATTTTTTTTCTTGAATAAATATAGAGACGATAGGAAAAATTAAGGTTTAGTAAATATGTTTATTAAGATGACTCATTTTTAGCTTCAACTGCTAATGATTTAAGGAGCGACAAAAACCTATATCAACCCTGAAAAGCTAAATGTTGCTATCAACGGGCTATCTCGAAATTGGATAAGGTTTTTATAATATAAGACTTGTTGGCTCCATTAAAGATAAAACTTATTGTCTAAAGTCACACGTCTTCCGTTAATTCAAAAATACATAAATAAATATTGAAATAATTTTAAGTTCTAGAACTTTTCTCATTGAATTTTTAATATGCATGCATTTAGTTCATTTCTTTAACTATTTATTCAAAGAAAGTTTAGGGCTCAGAGAGCGGTGATTAAGAGAACTGGGAATTCAATTTTCATCTCTGGTCTGTGTGCAATCTCAAAGTACTTCAT
>CAIGRN010090481.1:0-10362 GCA_903798345.1 Fraxinus anomala | reverse complement strand
TACAAATTTATCAATGTAAATTACATTATTTTATTAGGAAATTTATATGGGACATGACATCAAAAAATTTCGAAATTTTACATCCGAAAAAGTCATATTCCATGTAAATTTTTGGATGCAAAATTACAAGGGATATGATTTTTTTGGATATAAATTTTTGTTTGTAAAATTTTTCCCAACTTTTTTGCAAATTCAATTGTGTCCCCCTAACTTTAATTGTCTGCATCCGCCCTGGCCATCATGGTAGAGTTATCCACTGGAATGTCTAGGATTTTATCATCATCATAGCCTCTTCTACTGGTGTATGGCTTTTCAGTGTCTGTCTTCTTCCCCCACAGTACACAATATAGCCCAAACACGATAAGAAGTGCTCCTATCAAGCTAGGCAAATTTAAATCAACAAGAGAATTAATACCTCATAATTTGAACAAAAGAATGCCAAGTAAAAGACGGACACAAATTAAGGTAGAATTTTTGGCTATAGATGTTCGGTGTGAACCCCTGCTTTGTCGCATACCAGCCTTGGGATCGAAGAATTCATTGCATCTTCCAACCACCATGAACAAATATCGACATAGAGAAAACAGCTTTTCTTAATTAGGTTTTGATGCTAGATGCACTCACAAGTTGATTACCAACAATCTCCCCTACGCCTAGATTTGTTAAAATATGACGGGCTGCATAGGCCGCCCAGGAATTTGAGTCAAGCCGTGCTGGGCTTGGCTTTAGAGGCTTGCATCTCACGTGAGCCACTTAAGAAAACAATAAGGGAGAAAATTTTTGCCGAGAAAGCAGAAGCCCTAGGTACGACACATCCCCGGCCGTGCCAGGCCTAGATAAATCGAGCCTGACTTACCAAAAAAGGGTTGGCCAACCAAAAAACTGGTTGCGTCCCTCCAACCAAGACTAACTAGAGTTGTAGAGTGTCTCTTACCTTCCCAAATAAAGTCTCTCTGCAAAAACAATTGCTGAAAAGATCCCCACAATAACAAGGATTAAGGGACTAAACATTGCTGCAAAGACTGGCCCCTTCTTACTGATACACCATGTTTGCAGCCAGTATACCAATGCTGATATCACAACTCCCTGTTAGTAAGTAGGTTGCCTGTTAATAAAACGTTATAAACAAAAAAAATATAGCACGTGAGGGGGTATACACTTACATAATATACAATGGCCAAAAGCTGTACATTCCAATCTAGCTTCCATAGATGTGGATTTCTTGCCCAAAACATGGCCAAGATTGATGATTGTAGAGAGGCAAAAATACAAATCAAAACATTTTATGAGAACAGCGCAGGATAGATCTTGTAAACCGTTGCCTGTGAGTTTTCGGTGATCGACAATCAGGAGATTGATTGGTGTAAACTTAACAAAAGAAGCTACATGTTACCACTTGACAGTATTAAGAAACAAGAAGCTGAAATCTTGTTTATAGTTCAGTCCTATTTAGCATTGCATACAAATGTGCCCTTGTAGTATAACGACGATGAAATTTCTGTATAACCATGTACCTGGAGAATGATCCATGCACTCAATGCTACCTTGCTAATTAGTATAAGGAGTGCACCCTCGACCCAATTTTCCTTTTGATTCCCTGACTCAACTGTAGAAACTTGGTTGTGGTATAATGTATTGAAGAAGAAAAAGAGCTAAAAAGAATTATTCATTGTATTGATTATACCTTCAGTGTCATAGAGCTGGATTAAGGGCTTCTGCTTAAAACTTGTGAATAAGCGTTTTCCTTTACAAAAGGTAAAAATAAATGATCCGCCAATGCAAACCAGTGTTCCAAACAGCTTAGCTTTACCTCTGTCACTGCCAAGTTTCACTGTTTCCATTCTGAAACAGTATTAACATATAACCAGAAGAAAATTATGACTCGTATATACGAAATTGGCAAATTTTGAGCCTTATTCTCAATAATTTGAGTCCGGCTACATAAATCTTTATTTAGTGTCACTCTGTTAGTTTCTTTGCTAGAGAAATTAAAATGTATACCCTAGAACAGCTATGAGAGTGGTCAAACTGGGCATGACATTACTCCAGGCGCTTCCAACTGTTGGGGAAGTATATTCAAGACCAATATAGTATAGATTCAGATGGACTGTCGTCCCCATGGATGAAGGCAAGAATATCTTCATTGCCATACGAAATGAGAGAGATGGTCGTGTTTTCCTGCCATACAGTTTTACATGCATCAAATCAGTAACTCATCATGTGTTGCAATTAATCATGTGCGCATGCGTGTGCTTTGCTCTTGTGTATATATGATGGCTAAGAGCTTGCCTTTCAAAAATATATGCAAAAGGGCTTAAAACAAGAATAGCTATTAGGTGGCGATAAACGAAAAAAACAATCGGATTAAGTCCTTTCTGAAGGGCTAGTTTCATGAGAATATTTGATACACCATATGCAATTTGAACTACCACCATTGCTATATACAAGGCACGAAAGCTTTTTATCGCTGAACAAATTCTGTATTGAGAGTTGAGATTTACAGTAGTTCAAGGCTTGATTATATACAGGTTTATAACCTACTGTTTAGTTAGTGGAATTCCTTAACTTGACAAGCTAGAGAACACCGCTTTCTGGATGTTTGGCTAAACTCAAAATATTCGCTTACAAGTTCACTTGTAAGTGGATTTATACTATTGTAGGTCAAACGTCAAAATATTTAACATTGTCTATACTCCTACCTTAGGTGAATTCAAAATAATTATAAGCTTTTTGAAACATGTAAATTATTATTTTGAAAGTAATTTATGTAAACTTTTTACTTTAACATGTTTAGCAAAAAATACTTGAAAAAGTAAATTTAAGCTTGGCAATCTTGCTATTTCCTCGTAGGTTCTTATTCAGCTACCATTGATCGAAAATTTCTTCAGGATATACTCTGCTTTTTTGTATGATTCATTATTCTTTTATTCTGACTATTATTGAAATGCTATACTTTCATTCTTTGAATAATCTTTGGAAATGAGATAGAAATGGGTTCATGCAGTCGTTACACTAATATTTACTCAGTCGTATGCATGAGAATGACATAAAGAGAATGCCCTATTTGCGAGTTAATTATCTCGATGGTTGTTGAACTTATGTTTATGTCTTCGATTGCCCACTAAATTTTAAAATGTTGGATTTTGGTCACTAAACTTATTAAAATGTTGAACGTTACTTACTACCTTAACATCCGTTCCAAATCTTTAATGGAATTAGTGACGTGGCTAATAGAATGCATATGTGACGCTCGTTAACAAATTATCACGTCTTTAATTGCTCACTAAATTTTGAAAAAAGTCTTCGACTGCCCACTAAATTGTGAAAAACTTTTTCGATTGGGCTCAAGGAAATATTTTTGTAGAATTTTATACTATTTTCATCATTTAAATAACGGAACACATAATAAATTGAATTTTTCAAATGGTGAAAATAGTTTAAAATTCTACAAAAATATGTTAAAATTAAATTTAACTATTTTGTAATTGAATAATCATTTTTCGTGGAATCGACAACCTGGACTCGTTTGTCCACTTTATTTTACGTGAGTGCGATTATGGTACACAGTTTTTAACGAACAATAGGTCGAAGTCATTTTTATAAGTTTAGTAATCAAAATTTGACCATTCCAAAGTTCAGTGAACAATCGAAGTCGGTTTTCAAAGTTTAGTGAGCAGTCGAAAACATTTTTTTTAAAGTTAGTGAGCAATCGAAAACGCGATAATTTATTAACGACGTCGTGATAGGGCGTCACATGTGCATTCCGTTAGTCACGTCACTAATTCTGTTAAATTTTTGAAATGAAAGTGAATAACGTCCAACGTTTTGATTAGTGGTCAAAACTCGACATCTTAAATTTCAGTGAGCAATCGAAAAAATAAACATAAAATCAATGATCATTGGGACAATTAACTCCCTATTTGCAGATGAATAATTGCACTTGTACATAAGGAGTTATGGAACGTTTTATAGATAGACGAAGTGTCAAAAAAAGAGTGAGGAAGACTTTTTTATTTTTATTTTTTTGTTGAAGAAATTTTGATACGATCATAGCTCACAACATTATATGCATGTACATCAATTTGTAAGTTGTGATTATGGAACAAGATTGACATGTTAGGCACCTTGAGATTGACTATTAAGCTTGTTTGGTACTGGTTCAATGTAGTTAAAATATATTCATTAAGATGAAGATAATATATTTATTATAATAATCCATAAAATATAAATTTGTTAAATTAGAAATGATCTTTTCCTTTTAAAAAATCGTCAATTAAATTTAATTTAATAATAAACTCACCAACCAACGATGGACTCGATGGTTGAACTTGTGATCCATTTCCGACTACTTTTGCTAGGTAAATAGTCAAATAGGATGTCATAACTGTGCCTCAATTGGCTAGATGAGTAAACCACATGTTTGAAATTAAAGAAAACAAGGTAAATTTCATTTCCACTCACGAACTTTAAATGAAATTTCAATTGGGTTATTGAGCTTTAATTTGTCTCAGTTGTGTCACTGAACTTTAATTTAGTGTTATTTTTTGGGGATGTGTTCAAAAGTATAGACTTTATCGTAACTAGATATATATTTTCGATATTATTGACTAAAGGATAATTGACACAAAATCCCTCTAGTCTTTTCATATTGGCGAAAAATTCCCGTAAATGACCTTCTACGTGCGAAAGACCCCTATTGTCTAAGTCTGTTACTAGAGTGATTAAATCCACTTAAAGATGGTCAAAATTAAAAATGAATTATTGCAATTGTGTTCCCATTTTTTTTTTTGTTTTGCAAATTATGCACAAATCTTTTATTTGTATCACTCACAGTCCCTCAAACTCAAAATTTCATCTTCTTCTCAAATCTCATACCCACCCACCTCACCTCACCCGCAAAACTTCATCTTCTTTCACAATCCCACCCCTACCTCCTCCTCACCTCACCCTCAAACCAAAACCTAGAAACCAAATAATAAAAATTTAGCAAAAATTATGATGATAGATGAATGAATGAATGAACGTAAAGATCCTTACCGACAAAAGAATATCAAATAATTGAACTTCACTATTTTAGAGATGTAAAAGAGAGAATAGCAAACAATCATCTTTGAAAATAAAGCTAAAAAGGGTGTAAAGCCATAAAGAGCAAACACAATGATAAGAACAAAAAGTCACTTTATTTAAAGCAAAATCACTTTTTTTTTTTTTTACAATAAAATTTTGGGAAGTTGTAAATTTTGCCCAAACTTTTCATTTGTGCCACATGAGATACCAACCTTTTAAAAAATCGTAACTTCAGTTCTGACTGACGATTTTTGTTTATTTGACTACCAAAATCGTTAGTTGACCCCGAAAATGAAAGAAATTTGATAATTTTCACCAAATAGATAAGGGCAATTTGGGCATTTCACACTTTCCAAATAAAATTCTATAATGATTGTAGGCATATATTAAAATGCTTTATATTTTCCTCTGAAAAAAGCGAAAACAAAAAAAATCAAGCCCTAACCCTTTTTAATTCGAGCAATGCACATGTATAGAACAAGCTATTACACAGTATATTAACTCCCAAGTTATCAAATCACTCAACATTTTCACATTTTCCAGTACATGAAGACAATATATACGGACGGCTTGTAATAGCAAAATTTTATACCGTAAATGAGAATTCTAGGGAGCACACTTACCATAAAATGGTTGGGGAAGAGAGCCTCAAATATAGGCTGCAAAATCTAATGGAAGATTATCTTCTTCTTCGTATCTGTCATCCTCATCTTCGTGGGTTTTCATAGGTTCCATAATGGATAATGAAATGAAGAGTAACTTATGCTTTTTTATTTTAAAGGGAAAGTGTGTAATGCCCAAATTGCCCTTATCTATTTAATGAAAATTATTAATTTTTTTTTTCATTTCTAGGATCAACTAACGATTTTGGTAGTCAAATGAACGGAAATTGTCAATTTGGACTGGAGTTGCCATTTTTGAAAGGTTTGGTATTTTAAGTGGTACAAATGAAAGGTTTGGATAAAGTCTGCAACTAAGTAAAAAATTTGGTACCTTGACTGTAATTTTCACTAAATTTTTTTGACCTTCCATTCTTTGGATACCATCTGTAGATATGTCTAAAATGTTTCATAAAGTTAAGCCCCTACCTGGTGGAGCTATTTGGCAAAATATATCAGATTTTGGTGGAGCTATTTGGCAAAATCTATCAGATTTTGATAGATTTGAGTGGATTTATTTTTTTTTAATTAAAAAAATCTGAACCTTGAATAAGAAAATTTGAGTGGGTTGTACGATACAGACATTTCTTACAAAATGTCAAATTTATCCTAAAATTAATTGTGCATAATTACTTTTTCGGTCCTCTCCATTCATTGACAAGCAGTATTAGAAGGGCAAATTAGACTTTGTATTGTGTAGTCACTATTGTTGACTTTTAAATTTTTGAAGGTTGAATAGGTAACCATTTTTATAACGAGGAAATAAGTGAAAATGATCGGTTGACCCAACCATATTAAATTTTTGAAGGTTGAATAGGTAACTATTTTTATACCGAGGAAATAAGTGAAAATGATTGATTGACCCAACATCATTTTCACTTTGGCCTTTCACCACTTTAAAAATAATAATAAATTGTGAATTTAAGAGTAAAAGCCAAAAAAAAAACCCTCATTTTCACCTCACAAACATGAGCACAGTGGAGAAAAAGAAAAAATAAATTTTAAGTCGGGATCTAGTCGAGCACAACACCGCTCACATTCGGCAACCCAACCACCAACAATACCGACGAAGTGATCTTTAACAAGGTTAGTTTTTTGTTGTGATTATGGTTTTAATTTTTCTTGAATGGTAAAGTTTAGATTTAACATTTATTTAGTTTTTTATTCATTATTTAAGTAGATGATTTAGTATAGAATAGATTTATGTGTTTTTTTGGAGCGAGGAAGTGTTTCTCTCTCCAGAAATAGAGTTTTCTAACGAGAAAAAGGGATTGACAGGCCGATTGGCCGTCTGTAAATAGTCAGGCCAGACTATTAAGTTAGGGCCGACTGTAACAGTCACAGTCTGGGCCGACTTTACTATTTTCCCTTTTTTTTTTTTACATTTTATTAATAATTTAATTTTTAGAATTTTAAATAATATTTTTATTAAGTATATAATTTTTCTATTTTATTTTGTTCTTTAATTTTTATTTAATTAATTAATTTTTTTTTTCTTTTTCCTTTTGATTTATTTTGTTCAATCTTTTCTCCTTTTGATTTATTATTATTTTAAATTGAAAAGTAAAATTAGATATTCTTTTTAACGAAATTACCAAATTCATCTTTTTTCCTTTTTTTTTTAAAGTTTAAAATTCTTTTTAATTAAATATTCTTTGTAAACAAATCTTTGATTTTTTTTAAATTTAATTAAGTAATATTTATATTCTTTATTATCGTCGATTTCTTGCGTATGGTAGTTACAATTCGGTTAGTAATAAACAAATCTTTAATTTTTTCAATTTTACTTAAATAATATTTATATTCTTTATTTATTTTTTATAATTTTATTTTGTTTAATATTTTATTTATTATTATTTTTTGGTAATAATTTAAGAATACCTTAATTGTTTTCTTCTTATTATAATTTTTTTCAATTTAATATATTTTTTAATATTCTTGCTTAATTTTTTTTCTTTAATTTATTTATCATTTTTTTTATTTTTGATCATTAATTTGTGTTTAATTTAATTAATTATTTTTTAATTTGTATTGAAGTTATTTTTCGTGCTTCTCCTTTAATTTATTAAATCATTTAATTTTTTATTAGCATGGATGTCTTGCGTATAGTAGTTACAATTCAGTTCAATTGATTTTTCGAGATTATGCATTATTTTATTATATCTTGTTCAATATTCTAACATTTGAATTTTTGTAGGATTGAGTATTATTTACATGTAGAGTTGAGGTGGATGACGGGAAAAGCTACTTGGAACAGTATCTTTGAGAGTTTGCTACTCGATGATCAGCACAGAGATGTGCTACAACAGCCATTCTTGTAGTTCATGTACCAGTTACGAGAGGTGCAGTACTCTGGACGAATCATCGATGCACTACTATATCGGCTTCTTAGGCCAATCAATGACGATGCCTTCCACTTCGACCTCGGGGGCAAGGTCGTTAGTTTTCTCGATATTTGAGTTTGCCCTAATCACTGAACTGAAAATTACAAGCGACGAGGCAGTCACTAAGTAAAGCAACAGGTTGTACGAGACGTATTTTCAGGGACAGTGGACGGTGCTTCTACCCTAGTTGATGGGCGCGATCAGGGAGTGTGATCAGATGTTAGATAGATTGAAGTTTAGACTAGTCTACATCCTTAAGAGCGTGATGAGGTGTCATCACAAGATGATTGTCGTCGACATTTTTCATTTGCAAATTATTGACAGCATTGATACGTTCAACAACCATTCGTGGGGTCAGAGATATTTTGAGGACACTGTACACGTCTTCACCAGATCACACTCGAAGCCCAAGAGGTCCATGCGTAAATACGATACATATGGATTGTCCTTGACAGTGCAGGTAAATGTTTAATATAATCAACGTTAAAAACAATTATCAGCCCTCCTCGACGACCTCAGGTAAGTATTAGACATTGTAGATTTATATTGTATGTCATTTCAGAATTTCATAACATGATCATTAACTAGTTGAAATGTCAATATGTCAGCTTGAGGTTCTAACCGAGTTGACGCTGTCGATAGAAGAGGAGGATCGAGGTTTTGTGTGTGAATTAGTCGTTCCGCATACTCTATGAGACTAGATGTCCAATTCTATCCTGGACCGTGATCGGTATGAGATTTGAATATAATTTATAGATTATCGTTTTGTATGAGTTATCCTATTTTAACTAAGTTAATAACTTTTAACATTATTTGTGTAGGAGAGCGGTTCGGTTGATCGACGATCACCTCCACCGTCGAGGAGATCGCCTCCGCCCCCAATGGGATCATCTCTGCCGTCGATGAGATTTCCTTCTCCTCCATCCAGGCACCTCGCCCATGGATCTCTTGCACACAGTGATCTCTATGTCCTTTTGACTGGATTTATGGTGGAAATGAGGAAAGAGGTGGGCACACTATGATGGGAGGTAGGGGTACTGCGACGAAAGATGAAAATGTCGATCGTGACAAAGGGTAATAGGCGTGCTGTTGATGTGTCGAAACAGGTGGTTGGCAACAGGCCGAGATTGTCATCACAGTACGTCATATCTCCCTTCACGATTACGTGAAGAGGAGGACGTTCGTCAACGGGACGTACCTTTATTTCTTTCAGGAGATGGACCATGCCAATGGAAAGCGTTCGAGACGGATTGGAAAAGAATTATGTCGGGATAAGTATTTTATAATTTCAGTGAAGTACGCTACGCTAACTTATCTATACTTCTTTTAACATTTTTTCTATTTTTTTTCTCAGAGATAGTCGTACGATAGGGAGAAGGACGATCTCGAAGGCTTATAATTGATTTCATGACATCGCGACTTCAGGAACTTGGCGCGCCGACGATGTAAGAGAAATTGTCATATTGTTATCTATTACGTATACATAATTTTTTTTGTTTATTAAATGAAAAAATTCCCCCTATTTTTTTTATTGGTATTTCTTATAGCACATCGACTTGGCTATGGAGTTATTGCGCGATTAGCTTCGAAGATATCCAAAATCTAGACATTCCTGACCGATTCACGTTGAGCACCGAGTTCGTACGTGCCGTTACCATTGAGCATCATTCCCTTTAAGTTTTGGGTAATGAGTACGTGTTGTCCAAATGTATGGCCGAGTGGGTCGTAAGGATATGGCCGAGTGTCGGGGAAAAGCCATTGGAGGATTGTACACATATATGAAAGCACAAGAATGGCTAACCAAGAGAGGGGTGAATTGGTATTTAAAAATTTTTCATTAACTACTCAATATTTAAACTAATGATCACACAAATGATAATGAAATATTCCAAACACAAATAAGCCCGTGGACGAACCGATATAAAACTTGCACAAAGTAAAAACGTTAAGTAAAACAGTTAGAGAGTGCAAACGATATAATATGGAAGTTCGATCCAACGCAATGATCTACGTCCTCCATTACTAATCTCTCCATCACGAGCAAGACCTTTTTCAATGTGTTGATTGACTTATGGTGCAATCCAACCGTTTACAATGCTTCCGGTGACTTACAATCAAGAAGCACCAATCTTTTTACAATTTTGAGCTTTCTGGGACCTCAACACGACCCACAATGGATTTACAAGTGAACTCTCTTTTTATCTAATGATAGAATCAAGGTTGATAGTAAGAAGAGAGGAGGCAAACACTTC
>CAIGRN010090455.1:0-10593 GCA_903798345.1 Fraxinus anomala | reverse complement strand
GAATATTGTTTATACCTACGGCTGCCAATTCTTTATATTTTTTTCAATTATTCCATTCATTCATTCTTTCTTTCTTTCTTTTTCCTTCTTTCTTTATTTTTATTGGTGACACGAGTAACAATAAAAACATGTGAATTAAAAATAATTTTTTTTATTGCCTCTCTAATGTGTTCGACTAGTGAGCTATATTGATTTGCTATTATTTTGATTTTTTTTCCGACATGTTCTATAGGATACTAATTAAGTCTACGCTTGTTAGAAATTTTTTAAGAATATATTTTGTGAAAAAAAAAAGTGGTGTATTTAAAAATGTATAGTTAAAGAGTAGGAATTTTTTTTTTTTTNAATATATTTTGTGAAAAAAAAAAAAAAAAGTGATCTATTTAAAAATGTATAGTTAAAGAGTAGGAATTTTTTTTTTTGAATAAATGTAAAATTATTTTATTTAAAAGATGTTTGAAATGAAATTGAGAAAAAATAAATTCTAAAAAATAGAGACTAAACAAGATTTAAATATTTTCTGGCATTCATTTTCCATCTCGGGTCACATTTGCTAATTATTTAAAGACCATGCAGTTTTCGAATTTTGACCAAAAGTATACTTGACAATGAGATGGAGGCAAATTACATCTCACGCATTTGGTGTGTGCATAATATAATTAGTAAATGAATAGTATCCATTAATTGACACTTCTAATTTTGTTTCATTTTAAAATATTTCCAGTTTTCAGTTTTCTTTAAGTAATTCAATTATAGGCTTATGTAGGGCTGGGCGAAAACCGTTCAAACTGAACAACCCAACTCAATCTGATCGATTTGAATTGATTTGTAAGTTCAATTGGGTTGGATTGAAAAATCAAATTTGAGATCAGGTTGGGTTGAGTTGGGTCTCGAATTATGAATTAAAACTCAACAAAACCCAACTCAATGAATTAAAAAAATTAATATCTAAAATGAAAAAACTTATATAGTGACAATAGTAGAGACAAGATAATGATTTAGAATGTATAAACGTCTATTTTTTCTTTTTTTTTTTACATTGGATGACTGTCATGAATACTATGGACAAGCGCAAAATAATTTGACAATAAATTATAAATTAAGGACGTGATAATGAAATGAATAAATTCAAAAAAAAAAAGAACGTAGAAAGAAAATGCTCTATAGTTTCAAACTTATTTATACATTATTTTTTACAAATAATTTCTGATGCTACCAAAAATTGTCGCCTGAGTGATCTTGAACTAACTAATTGAAACTCCGTACGATCTGGTCTTCAATACCTGAAACAAAGGCGTCAAAGTATGTTTTCGTCGCCCCTCAGATACTTAGTCAGAAATGAAAATTGTGTAAGAGATTGTATATTGGAATATTGATAAAAACGTACCTGAATAATGAGGCTATGCTACGTACTTATAGACGTTGGAGGTGTTGTCATGAAAGAACTAAACTTTCTTTAGTTAGTTTAAGATGTTTGTGTTATAATTGCACAATTTGAGTTAGGACAGAATTCGTAATAAAGTAGGAAATTCGTAATAAAGTAGGAGTTTTTTGTTTAAATAGGATTACCATTTGTAGGAGTCGTACATCAGGGTCAAAGAGGATACGTAGGCTAGTGTTAGTGGCCCGACCTGTTGTTTGGGCCTATCTCGAGCTCGAGCTCGACTTTGGAATGGCCCACCAAGCTCGGCCCATTGAAGTCAAGTTCGGGTCCTGAATCATCACAGGCCCCCGTGCATCTAGAGAGCAGCTGAAGGCTACGTTATTGAATTGCGTGTTAAGATGCATCAAGGTGTAATTGGGCCGGGTAGAACTTAATGGGCCATTTTGCGTAATAGCTATGCTGCCACGTGTCGAACATGTATAGGTTCTAAGGGAGCGACCTTGGATGGGTGACACGTGGCATCATCCAAGGGCCAGGATTGCAAGACCTTTGATATTCCTCTGACCCCTATAAATACCCATTTTTCGCCTTTCATTTTTTCACTTTATTACTTTTAACTCTGAGCCAAAGCAGGTCGAGTTCAGGGATTAGAGTTCTGTAAGCGTCGATCTCAAGAGAGTTTAGTGTTCGAGCTCTAAATTTGTTTATTTATAATGTTGAGTAGTAGTAGTGAGGGATCGAGTGGTAGTAGTAGCCAAATGTCTAGGAGTTCGACTGTTAGGAGTCCCGAACCCGAAGATACGTCTATAATTCCAATGGTTGTGCCCATTACTGCACACCCCGAGGTTGAATCTGTATTGACTTTTCCTAGGATAGCGACCATGTACAAAGAACACGTGGTCATAAAAATAGCTAGGGAGTTCGAGTTATGCCTTCGTGTGATGTTAGAATCCCTGAGGCCAGTGAAACTGTGTTGGATGCTCGGGAGTGAAAGGTGACATTCTTTAGGGATGCCCTTAAGGTCGGTTTAGATGGCCTCTTCACCCATTCTTCATCCATTTCCTGACCTCGTACCTTATCTGTCTCGGCCAGTTGGCTCCCAACGGGTGGAGGCTGTTGGTGTATTTTTTTCATTTTATGTAGGTGCCTCGATGTCGAGCATTGGGTCGACCTTTTAAGAATGGTCTATGATTTGAAATTCTCGCCAGGGTATAATTGTTTTGTGTATTTATCGACGAAGGGTGGATTTAGGATACCTAAAAACCCGAGCTCTCTTCGAGGTTGGAAAGGGAGGTACTTTTTCAGACCCCAAACCCCCGATCATCCCTTTAGCCCGATGTGGTCAATCCCTAATAAGGATAGGTTCAACGAGGGTCAAGCATACTTCGAGGATTTGGAGATGGATAGGTTGATGATAGTTAACCATGAACCCATTGCAGCCAAAGTCGATTATTTTCTTGAGAATGACACCCTCAACCTAACCAATGTGAGGGGAATTGAGGGTACGAGTCTTAACTCTAGTTGCTTTTGTGTTTTTATCCCGAGCAAAGGTCGAGCTAATGCCTTGTTATTTTTTGCAAATTTAGAAATGTTGTTTGATCCATCAAAGCTCCTCGCGAACGTGTACCACATGACTAAGGGTCCAAAGCCCAAAGTGCCTACCCCGTCGAAGGAGAAGAAGCGTGCTTGAGAAGGAGAATCGAGCAAAGTCCGTAATGGGATCGGATAAACGTCTAGAAGCCCACACCCTCTATCGCAGCCATCTCCTAGATCCTTTGTTCGTACCTTTACTCCCGGTATGCCAGAGGTAGTGGGTCTCGAGGATGGCACACCTCTCCCATCCTCAGTATTGGATGAGCATGCTCGATGCCCCCTCATTCCAAGTATAGTGAACAAGTACTTGGATGAGGTCAACCCAGGTGAGGGGATAAGAGCACTTGAACTTATTACCCTGAAGATATGGGCTCGATCTCGAACCTGTCTTTTATTATTTTAGTTCAAAGCTCGAGTTTTAATTGTTCGTTATCTTATGAGACCTTGAGCATAGCCCGAAGTCTGGCCATGCGGAGCTTGGGAACATCAAACAAGGTAGTTGAGCTTGAGGCGTTAAATGAGGAAAAATATAAGTGGATCCGAGAGCTCAAAGTTGAGCGTGATCTTGCGTAGATCGAAACAAGAAAAGCTCGAGATGAGATAGGAGCCGTTAAGGATGAGGCCGAGGAGGCCAAGCTCGAGCTCCTTCATACTAAGAAACATTTTGAGGACGAGGTTGTTAGGGCCCGAACTCAAGTAGTGGATTATTTCAAAAAATCAGAGGAGTTCGGGACGCTCTTGGGACAATATAGTTTGGGGTCATACCATTATGGTCTGAGGCTAGCTCGATCATACCTAAGGACGAAACTGCCTGAAGACTCAAGTGTTTCATTTGACACTCGAGCTTGAGCTTTGCACTTGTCTGGTTTTTGGGAGAATGAGCTCGAGGTTTGAATAACAATTAGTTCGATGTTCAAGTTTTAACGTCAATTTAGCTCGAGCTTTGCACTTGTCCAATTTTTTTGGGCAAATTGAGCTCGAGTTTGTATGACGATTAGCTCAAGTAAGTACTTGACCAATTTCATAGCCCAATAAGATCGAGTTTTGTATATCGGTCAAGCCGAGCATTTTCCTTGACCAATTTTTGGCCAGATGAACTTGAGTTTGATATGGTAGCTAGCTCGAGCGTTTCACTTGACCAATGTTTGGCCGAAATAGCCTCGAGTTTGATATAATAGTTAGCTTGAGCAGAATGAGCACGAGTTTGATATTTTCATCACTTATTATGCCCGATCTCGACGTGGGACTATTTTATATTGTGAGGAAAATTTTGTAACCTAGGTCGGGGTAATGTGTCCGTGTCTTCGAATTGCCAGCTGCATGCGTTTGACATGACCTTATGCTGGTTTCAATGGTGCTAGCTGCATGAGTGGAGCACAGCCTTATGTTGGTCTAATGTGTTAGCTGCATGCGCAAAGCACGGTCTAATATGTTAGCTGCATATGCAAAGCACGAGCTTACGCTAGTTTGTATGTTAGTTGCATGCGCGGAGCATGACCTTATGCTATTTAGTGTGTTAGCTGCATGCGTGGAGCACGACCTTACGCTAGTTTGTGTGTTAGCTGCATGCGAGAACCATGACCTTATGCTAGTTTGTTTAGGATGAATTTGTGTTGTCGAAGTAAATTTCCAACCATGAAAGAGTAAAGAGCACATATGCCATAACTGAAGACTAAACTGTTTTGAGGGCATGCAAGCCCGAACTAGAACGAAAACAAAAAATGAAAAGAAGAAAAGCTTCTTAAGTACGGAAAAAGACAATCAAACTATCTAAGTACCTGGTTATTTACAGCTACTTGTGATAAATTTTCAAGTTCTCAGCGTTCCATGTTCTTGGAAGTGGTCTTCCCGAGGTATCTTTCAAGCTATATGCACCACTCCTTAATTTTCGTATAACCTTGTAAGGCCCTTCCATACCGGTTCTAATTTTCCTGGAGAATGTCGAGCAACTGCTGCTCTCCTAAGGACCATATTCCCAAATCTGGACTATCTTGTCCTGACCTTGGTGTTGAAGTGCCTTGCTATTTTATTTTGATAACTTGCATCCTTCAACGAGGCTTATTCTCATGCTTCCTCAAGCAGATCGAGGTGTTCGGTGGTTTATCCTTCAACGTGGGGCTAGGTTATCCTTTGTGTTGGGAGGCCGACTTCAATAGGTATCATGGCCTCCACCACAAAGGCCAGAATGAAAGGGGTCTCTCCAGTTGCTGTCTTATGAGAAGTCCTGTATGTCCATAGTAAAGCGGGCAGCTCTTCTGGCCAACTTCTCTTGGCATTGCCGATTCTTGTTCGAAGATCTTGTAATATGATGCGGTTAGTTACTTTCGCGAGACCGTTACTCTGAGGTACGAAATCGAAGTCAGGCGGTGGTCAATCCCAAGGTTGGTGCAAAAGCTTCTAAATTACAAATTATCAAATTGTCTTCCCTTGTCTGCTATCAGTACCTTCGATATCCCGAAACTATTCACAATGGACTTCCAGACAAATGATCTGAGCTTGGGTTCTGAGATGATTGCCAAGCGCTCAGCTTCTACCCACTTAGTAAAGTATTCTACCGCTACAGCAACAAATTTCACTTGACCTCTTGTCAAAGGAAAAGGTCCAAGGATGTCCACTCCCCATTGCTCAAAAGGGGCAGCACACGGGATGGAAGTCAGTTTTTCGGCGTGAGTATATATCATGTTATCGAACCTCTGGCATTTGCCATACATTTTTACATAGTTTGATGCATCCCTCTTCATGTTAGGCCAATAATATCCATACCTTATGAGCTTGTAGGCGAGCACACAGGCTTCTTGATGATTCCCACATATACCTTCATGAACCTCTGTTAAGGCTTGGAGGGACTCAGAGGGTTTGAGACATCTGAGATAGGGTAGAGTAAAAATCTTGTGAAACAAGACTCGTCCAATAATGCAGTACCTTGATGCTCTATTCTTGATGTTTCTTGCTTCCCTGGGGTTAGATGGTAGACTCCCACTATTCAAGTACTCCAATATTGGACCCATCCAAGAGGGCTCATGATCAATGTCCATGATGCTCGTCCCTTGATTTATGTTAGGTTCGGTCACCATCTTGACATGTACCGTTATGTCTAATCCATCTTCCCCATGAACATAAGTCTAGATAGTGCGTCAGCTTTACCATTTTCAGCTCTAGCAATTTTATTTATTTCACAACTTTTAAAGCGCCTCCGAAGGTCATGCACCTTTAAACAATACATGTTCATCTTCTCATCTTTTCTCTCAAAAGTACCTTCAATCTAGCCGACCACAAGTTGAGAGTCACTGAAAATTTTGACATGCTTGAGCTCAAGGTTGTATGCTAGTTCTAGGGCTAGAATGACAGCTTCATACTCTGTCTCATTATTGGTTGCTTCAAATTCAAACTTGAGCACGCATTAGATCTCGGTAGTCTTATTTAGGTTAGTGATGATAACTTCGATCCCGAACTATTCGATACTCCATCTACAAAGATTTCCCAAATTTCCAAGGTCTAGCTCGAGTTTTTTTCCTGTGGCCCTCCAAAGTCTAGGGGTTAGTTCTACAATGAAGTCAGCTAAGGCTTGTGCCTTAATTACAGGTCGTGGCTTGAACTCTATGTCAAATTCGCTAAGCTTAATTGCCCATTTGAGTAGTCTTCCCGAGACATCTAGTTTCTGTAGAATGTGTCTAAGTGACTGATTAGTGAGCACAACAATGGAATGTGCTTGAAAGTATTGACGTAGTTTTTGGACAGCTACAACTAAGGCAAGTGCAAGTTGTTCAGCCAATGTGTACCACATTTTTGCATTCAGAAGCACTTTACTCACATAGTAGATAGGTTGCTGGACCTTTCCAATTTCCATCACCAACACCCCACCTACTGCATTTTCGAAAACGGCCAATTATAACAACAACGTATCACCTGGTCCTGGCTTGGTGAGAACCGGAGGTGTTGCCAATGTCCGCTGCAGTTCTTAAAAAGCTAAATTGCACTCATCACTCCAGTCAAAGCTCCGATTATCCCTTAGAACTTTGAAAAAGGGGAAGCACTTGTCTGCTGTTCTTGATACAAACATGTTCAAAGCCGCAACCCGGCCAGTTAATTTCTAAATGTATTTCTTGCAACTCAGAAGCTCCATGGATACCAAGGCTTGGATCTTGTCAGGGTTGGCCTTTATCCCTCTGTGTGCGATCATAAATCCTAAGAACTTGCCAAATGCTACTCCAAATGCACATTTTGTAGGGTTCAACTTCATCTTATACTTCCATAGGGTAGCAAATACCTCCTCAAGGTCGGAGATATGGTGATCTACATGCTTGCTTTTAACGACCATATCATCTACCTATGCCTCGATGTTCTTAACTATTAAATTGGCAAAGACCTTGTTGACAAGTCTTTGATACGTAGCTCCTGCATTCATCAAACCAAATGGCATGACCTTGTAGCAGTAAATGGTCGAGTCAGCCATGAATGA
Source organism: Fraxinus anomala (assembly GCA_903798345.1). Taxonomy (NCBI): domain Eukaryota; kingdom Viridiplantae; phylum Streptophyta; class Magnoliopsida; order Lamiales; family Oleaceae; genus Fraxinus; species Fraxinus anomala. The sequence goes on along the minus strand of CAIGRN010090455.1, from coordinate 3,157 downwards.
GGTCTTCTCCTGATCTTCTTCGGACATAAGAATTCGATGATACCCAGATAATGCATCCAAAAACTGTATAATTTATAACCTGAGGTGTTGTCCACAAGATTATCGATTTGAGGTAGGGGATAGCTGTCCTTGGGACATGCTTTGTTCAGATCTGTGAAGTCGATATAGACTCGCCACTTTTCATTAGCTTTCTTAACAAGAACAACATTGGCAAGCCAATCCGGAAACTGGACTTCCCAAACAAATCTTGCGTTAATGAGCTTTGCAATTTCTTCTCGTATGGCTTCCCGTCGTTCTGGCATAAACCGGCTCCTCCTTTGCATCACCGATTTTGCATCTGGGTTGATGTTGAGTCTATGTACCACCACTTCCGGATCAATCCCGGGCATGTCTTCAACATTCCAGGCAAATACATCAATGTTATGAGATAGACAACTAATAAGTTGGGCATTAGTCATAGCATCTAGATCAAGGTCGATGGTAACTTTCCTTCCAAGCTGGAGCTCGACCTCATCTATTTCTTCTACAGAGGCAAGCCTCCCACGATGCTCGAGGTCAAGATCGACCTTTGAAAGTTGCATGACGTCAGTCTTTATCTCTCAGACACTCGTAACATAGCACTGTCTTACTACGATTTGACTTCCTCGAACAATCTCAACCCCATTATTAGTAGAAAATTTCACTGCCAAGTGAAAAGTTGAGACAATCACCTTGATACTGTTCAACAAGGGCCTTCAAAGTATGGCGTTGTAGGCCATAAGAGCACAAACTACTTAAAAAAACGTGATCTGCGTGACCTATTTTCCCTCAGATCCTAAGGTAAGAGGTAATCCAACAATGCCTTCTGAAATAATGACACTATCTCCAAAACCCTGAAGGGAAGTTTTGACCAGCTTGAGCTGCTTAGCTGAAATACCCATATGAATGAAGGCCTCATGTGATAGTACGTTAGTTGCGCTTCCATTATCCACCAGAATTCTCCTTACCTCGAAATTAGCAACGATCGCTGATATAACCAAAGCATTATCATGAAGAAAAGACACGCCTTCTAGGTTCCTTGATCCAAAGGTGATGTCTTCTATGTTGCCTGGTTCCATGCTTAAGATCGAGGGGTATTGCCTGGCGTACTGCTTACGTTCGCTGTTGGAATCCCCTCCTGATGCCGTCCCACAGACAATGATATTGATAGTTTCTACGGTTGTTTGCTTATCTCCCATTTCTTCAGGAGTCTTTCCCTTATTCTGGCTGTTCCACTGACACTTGTCATTACTAACGTAAGCACCTAGAAAACCCTTCTTGATGAGAGCCTCGATTTTCCTCTTCAAGGCGAAGCATCCTTCAGTCGTATGTCCATGATCTCGATGAAAGTCGCAATACTTGCTCTTGTCACGGGTCTCGGAAGGAGCCCGTAGTCTCGAGGCCACTTCAACTCTTTGAGGTCTTTGATCTCCATCAAAACATTAGACCTAGTTGTGTTCAAACGAGTAAAAGGTGTAGGAGAGGGGTCTTGCCTAGGCTTGTTCCTGAAAGGATCTGGATTTTGGTTAGACTCATGTAGCCTCTTTAGATCGGGCTTCTTTGATGAGGGGGTTTCTCTTCTTGGAAACATGGTCTCCTCCATGTTAATGTATTTGTCGGCTGGAGTAAGTAAGTCGGTTATTGACTTAGGAGAGATCTTTGACAGAGACATCTTAAATGCCTTACACCTTACGGCATATATTAGAGCAGAGACTACAACTGTGATATGTAGATCCGGGATCATTAATTTTTCCTTATTAAACTTTGTCATGAAATTGCGAAGTATTTCGTTGGTCCCCCTATCACATCTGCATGAGCGACGCAGTTGTCTTCCTGATGCGCTTACTACTCGCAAAAAAGGTGGACTCCAAGGTGGAGAAACAATCCCTGGCTACGTTTGTTAGTGTCTGAGGAAAGGCCTTACACATTATAGTATCAGGTGCGACTTGTAAGTTCATGATATCCGTATATATGTTGAGATGATTGATGGGGTTGGTTGTCCCATCGTATTCCTTCACCCGATGGTAGGTCCAGTATGGGGTATGATAAGAATTTCGGGGTGAAATGTGTGTTGGGGGTGAAACCTACTGTTGCTTGGGACTTCTGAAGCATTTAGGTGGTGATTCCCTCCTGAATGATCCTTGCTAGGTTAGCTGAGTCCATAGTAATTGATCTTGAGCCTATGGGCACATGCGGTACATCTGAGGTTTCGGCCTCACCATGACTGGGGCCGGGAGCCCGGTCGTCTGCTATAAGACCACTCTGCGGAGATGGTGCTGGGGGTGTACTTTTCTATTGCAGTAGTTGAGTCAGTGTGGCCACTTGTTTGCGGAGTTTATCAAATGCTAGTGACTATTGCCGATGAGCATTGTGGCTCTCCTAATGATATCTCCTGGGGGCCCGGATGGTCTCTGGCAGGGGGTTAGTTTGGAGCGGATGAGCTTGCTGAGAAGTGTCCTAAACACGTGTTAACCATGGCTTCTGGTAGTGTTTCTGACTGACGACGTCAATAATGCTACCAAAAATTGTCACCTGAGTGAACTGGAGCTGACTGATTGAAATTCCGCACGATCTGGTCTTCAATACCTGAAACAAAGGCGTAGAGGTATGTTCTCGTCGTCCCTCCAATGCTTAAGTCAGAAAAGGAAACTGTGTAAGAGATTGTATGCTGGAATATTGATAAAAACATACCTGAATAATGAGGCTAGGCTACGTACTTATAGACATTGGAGGTGTTGTCCTTGAAGGACTGAACTTTCCTTAGTTTAAGGTATTTGTGTTAGAATTGCACAGTTTGAGTTAAGATAGAATTCGTAAAGTAGGAGTTTGTGTTTAAATAGGATTAACATTTGTAGGATTCTTACATTATGGTCAAAGAAGATACGTGGGCTAGTGTTAGTGGCCCGACCTGTTGTTTAGGCCGATCTTGAGCTCGACCCCGATTTTGGAGTGGCCCATTTTGGTGGGCCAAGCTCGGCCCAATGAGGTCGAGTTCAAGTCCTGAATCATCAATTTCTTTTATAAGTTAAAAACAATTGAGATTTTCGAGTTGTTTCACGCTTTAAAAGATTGCTCAAATTCAACAAAAAATAATCGGATCCAACTTGAATTGGTTCCAAGCACAAAACGACCAACCCAT
>CAIGRN010090448.1:0-10814 GCA_903798345.1 Fraxinus anomala | reverse complement strand
TACACCAAGTCTATAAACTTGAATACACAATCAGCTTGACAATATGTAAAGTGCTTTGCAAAACCATATCATGAAAAACTATATGAAATGACGAAGTAAGGTACGTTGTTGACTTAAATCTCAAATTCAAAGAACAAGAACTGAACTTGTTCTAAATTATCCCTTGACATTTAATGAAAGAAAGAGGCTTGATTTGCATGGCCAATTCCTTTCTCTTTTTCTTCTCAGATGTTCCCAGTCATGCCAAAAACACATATGAGTTCTCTGCTCAAGAGTCATCCACAATCGAATATGACCTTCGGCTTATTTTTGGCAATCAATTCTAGCTAAATCCAATCTTATTATCTTATGACAAGTTTTCATAGGCACCAAATGTGGGTGTAGAAATTATTATTATTACAGGAGGAGAGGCAGGAAGCCAAGGTCATCTACATATTTTAGAAATTTCAATGAGATTTAGGTATTTCACATAACTAATAGTATCCCTCAAGCTTTCTTGATGAAACTCAAACAATAACTAAATATATGCTGATTGCTGAATGGGTTCTGATAGATTAATCCAGAGAAACAGACATTAGACTGTTCACAATATCTTCCAACCTTAATTTCTTTATTTGACAGAAAACCAAACTCACAGAATATATGCCTAAGCATAAGGAATGGGAAATTATTTCAATGAAATTTATGTAAAATCAGTTTTGCTCATGGAAGCATAATTTTGGTATTATCACCATTCACGACATTTTATGCCTAGTATTCATTCTTTCCCTGCTTTAATATTCATTTTTTCCCAGTTTCTCTATCTCCTAATTCCTAAATAAACGAATCTCTTTAATTTATATATAATCTGTATGAATGCATAATCTACGTTCACAAATCACAAGTCATTCATCACCAATCACAAATCACAAATATATTTCGAAATTTGAAATTCCACAATCAGATAATGATTGAACTTTAGGCAAAGCAAAACAGGCCTTTGGACTGGCGCTTGGCTGTTGGTGGTGGGCGATGGGTGGAGTGGCGGTGTCCCGCATGGCAAAATGTCGGCAGGGACGGACCAGGTTGAATCGAACAAGGTTGAATCACGGAGGCTAATCAAATTATTAGGCTGAATCGAATTATGGGGCTGAATCGCAGCCCCGGGCAGTGGAATCGCAGGTTGGAGGGTTTTTTGCAAAAGGGGTATCAAATTCCGAGTGTTCCTCACAGTAGAGGATTTTGCAGGTGGAGGAAACGGGATTATAAAGTGTAAATCTGATGTTTTGTTTAAAAAAAAAAAAAAAGTTTGTGGATCATGACCTACCGGGCCCCAGAAGGGTCATTGGTTTGTTCGACGGAATAAAAATAGTTTGATAAGAAATTAAATAAAATAAAATAAAGATAAATTTTTTTTTTTGTTGAACATGAGTTTGATTGATTTAGAAAATTAAACTAAAACTTTGATAAAATATACATGGTTGTTGTAAGAAATAAAAGTTTATCACAAAAAAATAGACTTAGTACAATAAGAAATAAAAGTTTGTCAAGTTGTAAAAAAAAAAAAAAAAATTTGGATCCTTCTTTCCATTATGTTTTTGGCAACAATCTTTATGATTTGTCACGTCATTTGACATATTATGACAACTTTTTATGTTGCCTAATAATTTTTTGGTTCTTATTTTTCCGTACAATGTTTGCAAAAGGTCTAAATATAACAGTGACCGTTGCCAAAAAAAAAAGTTAAAACAATAAGCAAAGAACATTGCAAATTATAATAAAAGCAAAGCATAAAAAATGTTGCAAAAACTAAATAGCAATGTCCATTTGAGGACTTTTGCAACACGCATTGCACGTTACCATATCATTCGATTCTACAACAACATCAAAGCCCACAATATGAGTGAACATTGTGAAAGACCACAGTAATGATTTTTGTGTGGCAAAAAGCAAATTTCCTTGTAGTGATTTTTCCTCCACCTATAGAATTTTTAGTCGTAAAAAGTAGACCTTATTGCAACACAAAGACTTTGTTGCAAGAAATGAAAATTTGTCGCCGTAAGTTTTCCACCAAAAAATATTTTGGCGTCTTGCTTCCTTCATTTTTTTTTTTTTTTTTTTTGCGACAATCTTTATTATTAGTCGCCCCTTTTAACATATTACGACAACCTTTTATGTTGCCATATATATTTTTGGTACTTATTTTTTCATCATAGTCTTTGCAACAAACTTTAAAAACGTGTCGCACTAAATCACTTATTGGTACAATTTTTTGTATGTCGCAAAGTTTTTTGTTGCTAAATCACATTTTTGTTGTATCTCCCAGACTATTCTAGTTTTTGATTGGGCTTATGAGCCTAACTCAAAACATTAGGTTTAGGATAAAAATCACCAAGTTAGGATTTGATTTATTGGAACTTGAATTATAATGATCACCAAGTTACTAATTCTTTACTTTCTAAGTCATATTATAAATAACATGAACGGCGTAGGAAGATAAGCACCACAATTAAATTGCTATTTCTTTATATTCTTTAAATGGAGCCAAAAGACAAGTTTTTACGGCTCTTGCACATCTTTGCATCTAACTCAAGAATTTACCACCTCTTCCCTAAGTTTGAAAACAATGTTTTACTTAACCTGTATCACTTCAACCACATTAGGATGCAATAATTTTTCAATCAACTTCATCATTTGGACATTACAATCATTTTAACTAGCTAGTCTTTTCACCACAAAATGACTCGTGTTTTGGTTAAATGAGCCAAGTCAAACTAAATTTTTCACCATAACATATAATCGAATAACCTTTACAATGGTCTTTTAGATAAGAGAAAATAGAAAACACCTTTTTTATTTCGATAATCTAACAACAAGTATAGATGTAATTGAACCAAACTTGTCGAATGGACGACTTGAAGCCTGAATCTTGAAAGCAATAACCAATATAATTTATATGCAAGAATACTTCCAGAAACAAGAATTTAGCTTCAGATACAACTTTAAATTGATGTAGAATATATTCCTTTCATAGAACCACATTCTGCCCACACCAAGAAAGTCTTCCTAAGAGAGAAATCCAGCCTCTAACACAGCAAATGATATCATTAGAGAAGAAAAAGTCGTTGACATTTTACACCAGCGTTCTAAACACGCACTTTCCCCAGATTCATCATAAAACTATAAATAGTTTAGCTCTAAGGTTAGAAAGCAAGATAGACTGTTTTACCATTTTACAAATATACACTAAAGATCCGAACTCAACGCCTAAAGTTGAATTATTACTGCAAGATAAGGATTCTAATTGAGGGAAAAGAATGTGAATCCAAGATCCTCCCTTAATCACAATATCAACTTTTGAGTAATTGACAAGCATAGAAACCCAATCATGGAGGTAATTTCTAATAATATAATTCCTTTTTCTGGCTAAACATTATGATCAAAGACAAGTATTTGATTGATTGTGAACCTCCCCAATTTTTTTCCTAAATATCAAAATCCCATTAAAATTACATAATCCAACCAGGTAAAAAAGGTAAAATTCCAAAACTAAGCAACAATCAAGAAGAGGAAAAGCGGGGTGGAGGACGAGGTAATAACTGATGACACTGAGGGACCTGATTGCTAGCAATGGAGTTACTGCTTGGAGAGGCATATTGCAGAATGAATGGATGCTTCAAAAGCCTCCATGCGGTCCATCTTTTTGCAGGATCCCTTTGAAGACAGCACGAAATGAAATCCCTAAATTCCCTTGAAGCTGTAGCAGGGGCTTCGGGAGGATCCGACATACAAATTGCACACATAAGGCTTGCCCAATCTCCTCCTCTACCAACAGCAAATGGAAATCTGCCCAAGTAAAATTCAAGAATGCTTACTCCCAAGCTCCATATATCCCCCGCATACCCATCATATTTTCCATGATTCAGATCTGTGTTGATCCTTTCTGGGCTCATGTAAGCTATGGTGCCTACTGATGAATTGCAAGCATCCATTGTTTGATCCAAAATCCGGGATACCCCGAAATCGGCAATTTTAACAGTTCCCCTTGAATTTATCAGAAAATTGGAGGGTTTGATGTCGCGATGAACGATTTTGCGCTTGTGGAGGTAGGAAAGGCCTGAGAGAATTTGGCGGGTGTGATTAGATAAAGAGGGTTCATGACTGATGTGAATGTTTTCGAGAGAACCCTTGTCGACATATTCAAGTAGGACTTGAATTTCTCCATTGTGATCATACATGTTGTAGCATTTAACCACGTTTGGATTGTCTACCCCCCGGAGGATCTCGATTTCCCGGCAGATCTGGTGGCGCACCGACTCGTCATGGGTGCCGTGGATTACCTTGAGGGCGTAAATTTTTCCGGTGGGGAGATGGAGGACCTTGTAGACAGTGCCACCACTGCCGCTACCGATTCGGTTGATCCGCTCAAGCTCGGCGAAGGAAGTCTGGGTGGAGGCCGGAACGGAAGTCGGGGGAAGAGGAAGAGGGACAGCTCGAGCTGGGACGCGTTGTGGCAAAGGGAGGCTGAGGTCGGAGCGGCGGCGAGGACGGGCTGAGGAGGAAGAGGCGGCGCCGGCCCCGGCTGGTGGTGGTTGAAGCGGTTTCATGATTGATACAAAAAATGGCCAAAACAAAGCACAAAACCTACTCCCAAAAGGCTAAAACTGCACAGAATAATTTATAAGAATTCTGGGAATTTTTTGAAAATATAAAATTGATCATCAGGGTTTTGTAGCATGATGAATAATAGTTTCCCACTTCATTTTGTAACCAAATAACTCCATGGAAGAAGAAATTTTGTCCAACCCAAGAGAAAAAGACAAGGAGATGAAGGTTCTTGGAAGTGTAAAAAGGGAAGAAAAATTATAGAGTGGAGGAAGGAGGGGCCAAGTCCAATATGCAAAAAAGAAATCTTAAAAAGAAAATGATATCCAGCACCAACGGTGATAGAGAGGGAAATGTATGCATACTTATATGGGTTGTATATATGCCTCCGGTTAAGGCAAAGCTATGAACATTGACAAGTTAATTATTCCAATGGTCATTGCATACTAAATTTAAAATATCGAGTCTCGATCACTAAATTTTAAAAAATATTGGACATTACTTATTGGCTAATTTCGTTTCAAATATCTGACGGAATTGGTGACGTAGCTGAAGGAATTCACACGTAATGCCTCGTCACGCTGTTAAACTTTGAAATGGTCGAAATTTAGTCACTAAATTTTAGAAAACGTTTTCAATTGCTCACTAAATTTTGAAATATGTCTTTTAATGCTCAATAAACTTTGAGGTGATCGAATTTCGATTATTGAACTTTGTGATAATTGAATTTTGGCCACTAAATTTTGAGATGATCGAGTTTTTGACACAAAACTATGAAAAACATCTTATATGGCTCACAATAAATTTTGATTTAATTATAATTCATTGTTAAAACTTGGATTTAATTTTATTTAACAACAAATTTATTGTGTGTTTTGTTGTAAAATTCAAATATTAGGATGAAATAGCTTAAAAGTTTTACAAAAATAAATAAAATTTAAATTTAATTATTGTGTAATTGAATAATCGTTATTCGTAGGATACACAATGTTAGTAAAGCTGTGCAAAGGAAGTGGCTAATAATTGTAATGAAACACACAATACATTTATCAATTAAATTAAATTAAATTCGAATTTTAGCCCCTATTTGATGACCATTGAATAAAAACAAAAAAAAGGAGTTTTAAATAGTAATTTTTTTGAAAATGTGTAGTTAAAAAATTGAAAAAAAAAAGAGTTTATTTGTAAAATATTTTATTATATAAATGTGGTTAAAAATGAGTATGAGAAGTAAAAAGTTTTGTTTTAAAGAGAGAGAAATAGATATTTAATTAAATCTAAATTTAATAAGAGCAATAGAAGACGTTTTTCACAATTTAGTGGTCAAAATTCGACTATCTCAAAGTTCAGTTGTCAAAATTTGATCATCTCAATAGAAGAAATTTTTCAAAGTTTAGTGACCAAAATTTAACCATCAAAGTTCAATAGTGTGAGGGGGTGCCACATATGCATTCCATCAGCTACGTCACCAACTCCGTTAAAGGTTTGAGATGGAAGTTATGCCAGTGAATAACGTACAACGTTTTCCAAAGTTCAGTGATTAAAACTCGACATTTTAAAGTTCTGTGAACAATCGAAGACAAAAACATAAGTTCAATGACCATTGGAACAACTAACTTGAGCCTTGACATAGTACCAAGACAAAGACTAATGATATCTAATATCAATGATATTGAACACTAGTTTATGTATCAACATATAAGTTCTATGAAATGGAATATAAATTTTTGTATTTAATTGAATCTATAATTTAATGTATTGATACTGTCATGTAGATTGGCATTAAATAACAGTAATGCTAAATATTATTACTCATAAAGAATAATGATATCCAGTAGAAAATGCTTTGAGTAGGGAGTACAAGATTTGTTTATATTTATTTTTTTAATAAATATGCATTATATATACATGCACTGAATAACAATTAGTCTAATTTAATTTAGCGTTTGGTGTAATTATAATTTGAATTATATTTATTCAGAATGCTTATCTTACTTTAATCAGTCGAGTAAATTTAAATATTTTATGTGGAGTTTGGTGTATTTAAGACCTGGATTAAATTTGTTCAGGATGCTTATCTTCGTTTAGTTAATCGGATAAAATCAAGATGCTTTATGAAGTGGAATTATATCGATATTGAAATAAATCTACTAATTTATAAGTGCATTTCACTTGTAAGTAACACAATTACCTATAAGCTAAAAAATTATTGTAGGAAAAAACGAATTTTAATTAGTGATTTTTAGGGGAATGTGTGGCTAAAAAGTAAGAAAATTTTTTTGATACACGTGTAGCGTATTTTATTGTGTAAATGTGTGGTTAAAAATGATTATGTAGCAAGTCGTGTACAAAACGCGTACACTTTATTATAATACACATAAAAACCAAATTTAGAAATAATTATCTTCTAAAATCATGGACAAGGTGAGCAAGTCACTCTCTTGTTAGCTAAAAAGCTCTATCTGTCCATTAAATGTTTTATTTTGACTTTATCATATGATTTCATATTTTTCATTATATTATTGTTTAAAGTATTTAATTCAGATCAAATTGATTGAGTACATATATTCAAACTTATACGCTTTATTTTTCATTATTTATATATTCGGAATCATATTCAATTTAGATAATGGTTTATTTGTACTAATTCGTAACTTAAATAGTTTATTTTTCAAGTAGAGAAGCGTCTACGTAATTCTTCAACCATCTGAATTCCATGAGTTAAAAAAAAAAAAAAAAGTTAGATCGACATTCTCATCTTATCTAAGTTAATAACCTATGATTTAGTGCAAAATAAATTGAGTAAAACAAAATTAAGTTTTTATGATTTATAATTGCTTTATTAATCCATTGACTTTATAAAGTCTATATTCAATTATCCATTGACTTTATATATAAAATCGAAACGGCTGCCAGTTTATATTTGTCGGCTGTTCTTGTTTATATTGTGATTATTCGTGTAATTATCATTAAGTTCCAAAGTCCTTTGACAAGAAAAAAAAAATCTTTTTTTAAGTAATGATGTCACACTAACCTAATCTATTCGTAATATTCATGATAAAAAAAAAAATTGTAATTCTTCCTGGCTCGTGACATGTGTTTTCCTAGGAAATTCGAATGTCCGTGTCAAAATTTTGCATTATAAATAGTTACGAAAATTTCAGCCGTCATCCTTAATTTTTACACGTTTTGCTCTTTTGGTCTCAAAGTATTATTTTTAGCCCCCTGTGGACGGTAATGATTGATTCCATTCAAAAAAATTGCCAAATTGTCATGCGTACTTCATTTGATGAAACAAGTGTATAGCTCTCACTAAATCATCGTTATTTTAGAAAATATATGCATACTTAAGGGAGAATGATTGACTTTTACTTCATCGTTATTACTATCAACTATTGAATATTTTAGTTGATAAAGTAATACAACAACCAAAAACTTAGACAAGTAGAATGCAATAAAATAAGCTTAACTTTCTTCCCGCGAAATGCCCTTCCATTATCTCGGTATGAGACAGAGACCTTCTGGAGCCCTTTTCATTTTGATAGCAAGCATTAGAGGTCGAGATCTATTGATGATAACCATGGTACGGGAGCTAGTAAGAACAAGGATCCGTTGATTGTGGAGCAAGGACCAATGACTCGATCACGCGCAAATAGGGATGACAAAAAAGCTCGTCGGCCCGACGGCTCAGGCTCGAACCAAAAAAAGCCCGAGCCGAGCCAACTTCGAGCCCCATTTTGGAGCGTCGGCTCCAACCCAAGCTGGCCTGTGACTCGTCATCGGCCCGTGACACAGTAATATAAAAAAATAAAAAAATTAATTTTTTTAAAGTTTAAATGTATTTTTTATATATATTAATTTTAGTTATTATTTATGACACGTATAAATTGCACAAATTTTAAATACATTATGAAAAATTATAGATTTATAACGAATTTAAAAAAAATGAGCCGACTCGACCCACTAAGGCTTTAGCCGAAAGTTCGGGCCGAGCCTCATTTTTTTGGCCGAGCTTTTGCTCGACTCGGCTCGGGCCCAAAAAAGTTCGGATATGTTTTGCTCGAGTCAAGTCCGAGCTTTGAGTTTCGACTAGTGACTCGGCTCGTTGATATGACTACGCGCAAAGAAGGTCAAATAAGTTATGGGATTACTTGTTCAAGTTACGGTGGATGAAACATTAATTGCAACAAGCAAAATGGCAAGTTTCATATTGGGCATGGAAGAAGGAACAAGATGGATCAATTTGGTTCAACCGAGGGACAATGAAGCTACGAAGGTTAACTATGTGACCGCATGCATCCATACCGCGACCAAAGTGAGGGCAGAAGACTGGCTTATGTGACTGCATGCAATAAACATATGCAACCGCGTAGTGCAAAATTGAGACACGTTTTTTCAAATTTCATATAGACTTCTATTTTAGTTAAAACTCTTTTTATAGTATCTTTTTAATATCTTTTAGGTGTAATTCCATTTTTAATTAGGTTTTATGGATTCCATATAAATATAATTATTTTTTTTATTGTAAAAACACACAATTTGAAAAATATTATTGCAAGGCATGTTGCTCTCTACTCGTTGTTGTGGCATTCAATAATTTAAATAAGGTTCATAAGTTTTGTGATCACGGGATTAAGATATTGTTGGCAATTGTCTTGGTTCTTTAAGTTCAATAATTTATTAGGTCGAGCTTTCAAACGTTAATTTTTGGCTTTCTTGGGTTTGATATAATATATCGTGAGTTTCGTAGTTTCAATTGCTACATGAGTTCGCATCAGTTGGTATCAGACATTGGACTCCAAAATTCAAGGTTATATCATTTAATTCCTTGCTTGTTTTTGTTTAAGTCTTTATCTTCGTTCTCTGTGTTTTTCATCTTTTGAGTCATTCAATCCAATTAAGATACAAAAAAAATTCAAAGGTTGTTTGTTCGCTAAATTAGTGCCCAAATCCATTCTTTTTCGATTTTTGGCTCTTTGTTGAAGTCTCGTACATTTAGCAATAAAAGATAAAATTTGTTGTCGTTGAGTTTACTGATTATGCTATCATTTGGTGGGATCAAAATAGAAACATCTATGATGAGGATTCATGAGAGGCCTATCAAAACATAGGGAGAATTGAAGGCTATCATGATGAAGATGTTCGTTCTTAATGTTACTATATAGATCTTTATAAAAAATTACAAAGTTTTTATCAAAGATTTAGAAGTGTGGAGGATTATCACAAGGAGGTGGAGATTGTCATGATTATAGTGAATGTTGAGGAATATCGAGAGGCCACCATAAACCAATTTTTGAATTGTTTGAATAGGAAGATAGCTAATGTGGTAGAACTGCAACATTATGTGAAGTTGGTGGACATGCTACATCTAGCTATGAAAGTGGAGAGGCTATTGAAAAGGAAGAGAGCAGTTACATACCCATCGCGTTTTTCGGTCTCTAACTCTCCATGGAAATTGAAGTGGGATAACAATAGAGGTGATGAGACTGTTTCAAATAGTAGAACCGAGCTATCAAAGGGAATAGATGAAATTACTAGCAAAGCTAGACCCAAGGCGAATCCACAACCCCTAGGAATCGGAATATCAAATGCTTTAGGTGCTTGGGGTTGTGACACTTACTTCTCAATGTCCAAACAAAATGGCGATGATCTTGCAAGACATTGGAAAAGTGGTGAGTGAGAGTGAGGGAGATTATGATAACATGTCGGATTGGAGGATGCTAGTGATGGTAGAAAGTGGAGTATGTAGTGGGAGAGATGTTAATTACACGACAAGCTCTTAGTGCTCAAATCAAAGTGGGTGATTTGGATCAACAAAGAGAGAATATATTTCATACAAGATGACACGTCAACAACAAGATGTGTAGTATAATTATTGATGGAGGTAATTGTACCAATGTGACTAGCACTACACTTGTTGAGAAATTGGGATTAACTATGCTAAATATCATAAGCATTACAAATTGCAATGGTTGAATGAATGTGGAGAGGTTAAGGTGAATAAGCGAGTGTTGGTGAATTTCTCAATTGGGAGGTATCATAATGAAGTGATGTGTGATATAATTCCTATGCATATCAGACATGATAATAAGGTGATGCATGATGGGTGCAAAAATAGATAAATCTTTACTAAAGATGGGAAATATATTACTCTTGTGTCGTTAACACCAGCACAAGTTTATGAAAATCAAATCAACTTGAAAAGTAAGAAAAAAATTGAGAGAAAATGA
>CAIGRN010090434.1:0-24762 GCA_903798345.1 Fraxinus anomala | reverse complement strand
GCCGAAAAATTTTGTTTTTTTTTTTTTTTTTTTTTTTTTTTTTTTTTCTGAAGACGATAATGCATGCACAAGTGCTAATGATTTTTTCGATATTCGTCTTCCAATATTCAACGATCAAATCTCAAAATAGAAACTCTAAATTATGTAGACCAACGAATTTACTAATATTTTGAACTCAATTTAAATAAAATTGGACTCCAAATAAATGTAGTTTTGAAGCGAATATGCATTGATATGATAATGCATGAATGAAAATCTCAATCAAAGACATAACTCAATGAAAATAAGTTTAAAAAAATAACATTTCTGTATAATGAAAAAATACGACTCTTAAAAAATGTTATATCTAAAAAGACACAACTTTTCAGCAAAATTAATTCTAGAATATTACATAATAATTTTTCAACAAGTCCAAGTTTTTAAGCAACTTTATTTGGCCTTAAAATCTCCATCACCGACAATGATTTTCACTTGAATAATCAGTCAAAACTAATTTTCTAAACCAACTTCTATCAATTTCTATGAGATAAACGAGAGAGAGAGAGAGAGAGAGAGAGAGAGAGAGAGAGAGAGAGAGAGAGAGAAGGGTGTGTGGTGCATTTTGATTTTGTGTAGTGAGAGGTTGCTAAAATAAATTAAACTTGTGTTCTGATTTTGATCAATAAATCAAAACACATTTTAATTGTAAGAGATTGGATTAAATACGTGCATAACATGCTTCGATTTTAAACTAAACTACTTCCAATGACCTATTTGTGAAATTAATGCACGTTTCACCGTAAGAGAGTGGAGTAAATGTGTGCTTGAGAAGTCCTACGTGTGTTTCAAATGTTCGTTTGATAGGACTTTTGAAAAGTTAAAATTTACTTTTTAGGTTAAGAAATTGTATTCGAACATATTTTAATAAGTTTCTAAAATTATTTTATCTGATTTGAAGAGTATATTTTTTTTTTAAATGATGATATAAAGTAGTTTTCTTTTAGCAATAACATTATCTCATCTTAAAATTTTAACCTTGCTTAAAAAGGAATTTCAAACCTTTATTTGTTGAGCATTATTTTTATCATTAATTTTATATAAGATTTTACTTTTAAAGTATAGCAAGCTATACCAAATCATTAGTTTTTTTTATTTTTTAGCAGTAATTGGAGGTCTTCGATCCTTCCAAATCCTGCTATAATTAATTTTTTTTTTTTTCAATTTCAGGTAGAAATTCACGTCAAAATCTCCACTCGATATACAATTTTCTGAAAATCAAAAAAAAAAAAAAAAAAATCCATTTTTTCTCGAATTTTGATGTTGTAATTCGATTTTATTCTTTCACATATGTACGTACATACGTACATACATACATACATACGGGCATTAATGGTTTAAAACAAATACTAGCTAGTAAGGTAAATAAGACAATTTAGAAATTGGACTGAGTAATTAACAGTTAATCAGATTCAGTGTGTACCAATATTTCAATTAAGAAACGCCAAAATTGAAGTCTCAAAATCACCTACAAGTGGTTGAAGAAACAAAGATGCCAACACTTGAAAAAACAAGATGCTCGGCTGGAAGAAAAAAATAAAAACCCACCCATCAACGAACGCCACGTGGCACGATGCAGCGTCTCCCCACCAATTTTGTCTGCAACCTCTTAAAAAAAAATGAAATTACATGTAGATTGTGTAGATGAAGAAATTGAGTGTCACTATACGTTGTAGTGTGTATATATTGTTAATTTCATTCGTATACTTTAAATTTATGTCAATTGGATCATCGTATCTTGATTATGTCTCAATTTAAACTACTTCGTTCAATTTTGTCACGTTGTTTAACGCAAAGTGACTATTACCCACTGACGACCATCTCACGTGGTCATAATAAAGTGATCTAGCCAAAGTGATGCAACTGAAAATCTCGTTTTATATGTTACATTTGTTGTTAATTGAAAATAATCCAAAATGGAGTTTTTTCGGTTGTATCACTTCTTCAATATTATATTTTGATGACCACGTAAAACAGTTGTTAATTAATTTTACACTGCTTTAATTTTGTCTTAATTTAAATCATTTACTTCAATTTTCTCAAATTGAGTAATGCTAGACAATAACATGGCCATTACTTACCAACGGCCATCTCACGTCGTCGTAATAAACTGATAGATGAAGTGATATAATTGAAAATTTTGTTTAATACATTAGACTCATGGATTTAAGTAATCAAAATCGATGTTTTTTTTGTCTTCGATTTTATTACTTCTAAATTATTTTTAAAGGGCCACGTAAGACGATAATATTATGTAACAACCACGTCAATGTCTTAACATATAACAATTTGATCAAACTGATGTGGTCTAAATTGAAAACAAAATTAAAATACAGTGATCCAAATGAAATTAACCCGCTAAGAGAGAAAATAGAGGGATGGGGTGGATAGGGGTGGGGGCGTAATCAACAAAAGCAAGAAGGAGAGGCCAGAATTTATTTACAAATCCTCAAGAAGTTGAACCCAAAAACCCCTTATCCTATCTTCTTCCAGTACAGATTTCCTTCATCACTTTCTATCTTCATTTCTATTTCTCTCTTTTGCATGGCTATTAATTAATCCTTTCACTATAAATTTCTTTACAAAGTTTTTCTTCTTCTTTTTTTTCCTTTAGCATTCATCTCCAAATCCCAATTAGATTTATCAAAAAACATTAGAAAAAAGTGAAAATTAATGGCCCCAAGAACAGGCAGAGGAAAGGGAAATAAAACCAAGATAGAGAAGAAGAAAAAGGAAGAAAAAGGTAAGAAAATGACCCAAAAAATTCAAGTTACTGAATATTCTTGGTTCCCTTTTTATTGATTCATTTTTGTCAATTTTGTTCTCGTTCTGCAGTTGTACCTTTTGTTCTTGATATATCTGTCATCACCCCATATGAAACTCAAGTAATTCTCAAGGTATCGATGGACTGGATTTTAATTTCTTTTATTGTTGGCCAGGTGCTCGAGATAGTCTAAGTTTATGTGTTATTTGAATCTAATTTTGTTTCTTGATTAAGGGCATTTCGACTGATAAAATACTGGATGTGAAGAAGCTGATAGCTGTTAATGTGGAAACATGCCATCTTACAAACTACTCTCTTTCTCACGAGGTAAGCACTCACACACAATCCCACATCAGTGCGTGTTTTTTTTTCCCCCCCTCTCACTATGCAATGAAATCATGTTTCGTACCACTACTCATGAATTATGAGTTGTGGCCCCATTAAACAAGACTTTTAACTCCTTCTAATGCTTTTCAATTTGACTTACCAAACGAACAATCGCGGCAGGTTAGAGGATACAAAGCACTCACACGCAAACCCATATGGGTGTCTATGTTTTTTTTGTCTAGTTGTAATTAAACCATGTTCGGCACCGAACATTCGTGAGTCGGGACCTCACTAAAAATGTTTTCATCTCTTTTAATATCGTTCCGTTCAACTTACCAAACGAGCCATTACTGTGCAGGCTCGAGGACATAAATTGAATGACAAGTTGGAGGTTGTTAATCTTAAGCCGTGTTTGCTGAGAATGGTTGAAGGTAGGTTAATTCCCACACCCAATTATGCGTACAACTCTTTGTGAGATGCGTTGGTGACTGTTAAGTTAAGGCTCCCAATGTCTACAGGGTACAACCCCTCGTGAGATGCGTGGGGGACTGCTGATTATTAATTAATTATTAAATCCGTTTTTAGAAAGTATTTATTTGTGTGTCGAAAAGCAGCTGTCCAATGTCAGATTTTTAATTCAATATATTCGGTAGATATCAAAATCTAATTTTTAATATATTTCGATAAAAATTGATGAAATGTACGATTAAAATTAATTGTTGACTTTAATTTGAGATTTTAATTCAAACCAAACCGAGGCATAGTTGGGAATATCTATATAAAATATTATATTCATTATTTTCAAAACGATATTTGAACTTATTTTTTCCGAATACATACAATTTACTTCTTTTACATAAAGTTAGTTTGGAGAAAAGGTGTCATTATTGGGGTAGGTGAGGACGGTAAAATTTATTTAATTTCCTTGTTTCTAACTTGATTAATAAGAAGTTATTTATTTAGCGTAATAGATTAGATTCCACTTTTGTCTCGTTTATAAAGTGGGCCCATGTGGTTTAACGTTATTAAAATGTTATTAATGTGGCATTGACCAATTATGTTATACATGTTGATTTGTGACGAAAAAGTTTCATGAGTATCTATCACGTGAAAAGTGCAAATGTAACGGGATGTAGTCATTATCGCATCTCACGTTAAAGTTTAACTCACTCTATTTTCATTTTCAATTGTACTTTCTATCGCTTTCATTTTTAAGAAAATAATGCTATACTATGAGAAAAAATAAATAAAATATATTTTTCGCTTTCTTATTTTTTTTATCATACATTCTCAATCAATCTACTCAAACTTATTTTCAATAACATATTCTTTTAATAAAATAATATTATATGTACATTTAATTTTTTTTTCTTAAATCACAAATTATCCAAAAATTCATTATTCCAAAACAATCATGTTATTTGTACAATTTTATTTATTTTTAGTTTTGGTTGACAATCATATTTGACAACGTCACATTCATCAATTTCAAAAATTGTTTTTAAAATTAATGGTCCAAATTTTGACAACATCGATGTTATCTATCATTGTCAACTACAATTGTAGAAATAGATTAATTCATTTCAAAATCTATTTTTACAAATAATGGGCCCATCGTTCAAAATCTCTTAAAAATAATGTTTTTATTTTTCGAGAAAATCAAATAATGTGATTAGCTTTAATGACGAACTATGTAAATGCACGGAACAAAAAACGTGCCGTAAAGTTCAAACTATTGTTTTGCCATAATATTCCTTACTATTTACTCAAATGCCACCGGTGCTACAGAGGAGTACACGGAGTCCCAGGCTATTGCGCACGTGAGGAGGCTCCTCGACATCGTCGCGTGCTCGACACGCTTCGCCAAGCCAAAAGGGGGACGCGCCTCCCCCTCCGCCTCTGCTGGAGCCGAGTCGTCCCAGAAGAAGAATAAAACTGGACAGAGAAAAGCCGCGGGACCGGTTCCCGATGGAGAATCACAGTCGCCGGAGAATTCCCCGCCGCCGATTTCGGAGAGTTATGATATGGTGGCGATTCATCCGATTCCCAAACTGTCCGATTTCTACGAATTCTTCTCTTTCTCTCACATCTCTTCGCCGATTTTGCGTGAGTTCATTTTCCCGATCTCATATCATTTTCAAAATATTGTATTTCATATTTTAGTTTTTGATTATTTGCAATTCGTGCTGCAGATTTGAAAAGAATAGAAACTAAAGACGGAGAAATGCGGAATGGTGATTATTTCCAAATGCAGGTTTTTTTTTTTTTCAAAATTCTCGTGTTATTTTTCGTCAATTGATTCTAAGAAAACCTTATTTTGATTATTAGGTGATCTTCTCATTCTTCATATTTGAAAAACAAAATAAGTCATTTATGTGTTAACTTATAAGTAAAATTTTTAAGCTTAAACAAAAATGCACATAATAAGTTGTACTGGATTTCTAAACTACGATATTGTGTTGTGTGTAGATAAAGCTATGCAATGGGAAGACAATACAAGTGATGGCATCAAAGAAAGGGTTCTACACTTTGGGAAAACAATTTTTGCAAAGCCATTCCTTGGTCGATCTTCTTCAACAGCAAAGCCAAGCTTTCGCCAACGTGAGTTCGTGATATAATTACCCATTCCTCTACTAGCTCCTCACTTTTTTTGCTTTTTGTACTATCCTTTTACTTTATGTATTAGTTAATACTCAGCTATTGCTAGAAAAATTAAATGAACTTAATATGGTTTGTATTTGTTTCCTAGGGAGGTCCAAACTATATAACAGAAAAAATATATTCATCATTTGCTATTGTAATTTGTACCATGATATTATCCTTCTTTATCTGAATAGGCATAATGAAGTTACTTAACTATATACCTATTTAGATTGTAATAACTTTGAAACAAATGTGCCACCTTGGTAATACACATGTAACGTTGCTACAAAATGGTATAGGCATTAGCACATTGTCCAAATAATTAAAGCATTTCCGTGCTCTTATTCAACACTTACTTGATTTGGGACAATTAATACGATGTTTTTGTGCAGGCATATGCTTCTTTAATTAAAGCTTTTGTTGAGCACAATAAGGTGACGTTTGTTTAACTAAAGAAACTTCTTTTCAAGTTTTGGTAATACTGGAAGTAGAAATGACCAAATTCTTGCCATGTTGTTCTTTTCAGTTTGGCAACCTTCCATATGGTTTCCGATCCAACACCTGGCTAGTCCCTCCATCTGTTGCGGATTCAGCATCAGATTTTGTTCCCCTGCCTACAGAGGATGAGAATTGGGGTGGCAATGGTGGAGGCCAGGGAAGAAATGGAGAGCATGATCTTAGGCCATGGGCAACAGATTTTGCAATATTGGCTAGCCTACCTTGCACGACGGAAGAAGAGAGGGTGGTTCGAGATAGAAAGGCCTTTTTGCTTCATAATCTTTTTGTCGACGTCTCGGTGTTTAAAGCTGTTTCAGCCATACAGAGGGTGATAAATTCCTCGGCAATGGGTACATTAAATTCTTCTTCAGGATCAATCGTGCATGAGGATCAGACTGGAGACCTCTCTATTACAGTGAAAAGAGATGCTATAGATGCGAGCTTCAAAAAGGAAGTTAAAATTATTGGCCGTACCAGCGTGAATGAATCTGCCAAGGAGGTTATTCAGAGAAATCTACTTAAAGGAATAACTGCTGATGAAAGTGTTATTGTACATGTAAGTAACATTTACCTCCAACTACACTGCTCCTACTACTGAGTTTCTTTGTGAATAAGTTTTCTGGATTTATTATTATATACTTTCTCATTTCTTCATACTTAGTTTCCTTTTTCAATCACATCACAAACAAAACTTTACCTAGATTGCATAGTACTTACGCTCTTTTTAGTAATTTTGCAAAATATTTACCAACATAATCTTTTGTGTTTTGTGACATCCATTGAGAGCACCCTTTGTTTTAGATATTCTCTTTGAACATAGGCTATTGACTGATTAAATCTAAAAATATTGGGCTAGGAACTCCAATGATGGTATTTCTATTTCCCCTGCTATATAAACTCTGAATAAATTCTCTCAAATATTCATTTATTCACTCTCTCTTCTCTTGCTTGAATTTCTTTCTTATCTGGAGACTAGAAACAATGTTCCTTTTTTGTTGCAGGATACTTCTTCCTTAAGTAGTGTTGTTGTTAGACATGGTGGGTACACTGCAGTAGTGAAGGTTGTTGGAGATGTTAAATGGGGAAAGAGCCTCGCACAAGATGTTGAAATCGAGGACCAACCAGATGGAGGGGCCAATGCACTCAACATTAACAGGTTTATTGCTTCATTTTCTCTTATGTAAAAGGGTCTCATATTTCATTTGTAGAATTCAATAGTTTCGAAGTTTCAGTTGTTTGTATGACTGGTGATACTGAGTCATGAAGAATTTTTTGCTCTACTTACCCATATCACTTATAAAGGAAATGGAAAGCATTTGCAATAATAAATTCTAATTTTTTAATTTATTTTTTAAGTGATGGCAAAAAGTTAAACAAGTGGAAATACACAATTGGGATCAGAATGCATGTTAGATTCATCCATGTCACTTGGAGCAAGTTTTGAATGTTACCATTGTAGTATGTTGGTTCTCTTTGTAGAAAATAGCTTCCTCACTGCTTAGCATTCTGCAATATCTTTTGACATAATTTGACATTTTCACATATCATTTCTGAAGAACCGAAGCTACATCCTTAACCATATGTCACAATTTTACGACAACTCAATAGCATAATTTTGGAAAATGCTTGGTATAAATCTGTTGGTCAATTTTTCATCCATTAAAATCATTGGGGATGTTTTACAGCTTAAGATTAATGCTCCATGAGCCATATGCTAAACTATCTGGGGGAGACCAATCTCTTCAGTCTGATTTGAGGGATGTTGAAACTTCAAGATGTCTGGTCCAGAAACTTTTAGAAGATAGTCTGAGAAAGCTGGAAAACTGTGATGCTGGGGCTGAAGGTTGTATCAGATGGGAACTTGGTTCTTGTTGGGTGCAGCACCTACAAAAGCTGGAATCACCTGCTGATAACAATTCTGGAGGTCGTAATGACGATAACAAGGCTGAACCAGCTGTTAAAGGACTCGGGAAACAATTTAAAATGCTGAAGAAAAGGGAAAAGAAACCGACTTCTGCTACTGGGAAGGATGAAGAAAATGATATTGGAGTCAGCAACCTAAAGATGGAAAGCAAGCCGGCTGAACTAAAGAACTGCGAGTCTAATTGTGAAGCAGAGTTGCTGAAATATGTTCCTCAAGAGGCTTTCTTACGTTTGAAAGAAACTGGAATTGGACTTCATACAAAGGTTTTATATCATATATTCTGGCATTAATTATATAACTTGTCATGCTATTTCTTTTAAGATGAAAATATCTCCTACTATTCAATGGGTTTCTCTCACTTCCACCCCAGCCCCATTTGCCTGTTACGTTTTGGTGGGATGTAGGAAGGGAGAGAGCCGAGGAGCCAAAATAGACTCACTTTAAATTTTCATCTATTTGAGCTGAATCCTGCTAGTACTTTATTTCTTTTCTCAATGTTTTTAAGTTAAGGATACTTCCATAACACTTGTCCTAATAACTCTCTGCTTCAATGTGCAGTCTCTGGATGAGCTGGTCAAGATGTTGCATGAGTACTATAATGAAGTTGCTCTGCCTAAGCTGGTAACATTTTGATAGTGACTCAAAGAAGTTACTGTGGAAGTGCTAATATTGTTTTTGGCCAAGAAGTCAATTTAATCAAATATGTTTTTATAGGTGACAGACTTTGCATCGCTTGAACTTTCTCCAGTTGATGGACGTACGCTAACTGACTTCATGCATCTTAGAGGATTACAAATGCGTTCTTTAGGCCGCGTGGTGAGCAAATAATTTAACTCTCTCCAGCCCACCCCTACCTCCCTACAATTTTCTTCTTTAAGTTGGATTTAATGAAATTGCATGAACCAGGTTGAACTTGCAGAGAAACTTCCTCATATACAGTCTCTTTGTATTCATGAGATGGTTACTCGAGCTTTTAAGCACATCCTCAGAGCTGTTATTGCTTCTGTTGAGAGCATTGATAACATGTCAGCTGCAATAGCCTCAACCTTAAATTTCTTGCTTGGGTCATGGGATATCAAAGATAATGACCAAAGTGACCAAATTCTCAAATTTAAATGGATTCGAGCATTTTTGGAGAACAGATTTGGTTGGAAATTGAAAGATGAATTCCAACATTTGAGAAAGTTGTCGATTCTCAGGGGAATTTGTCATAAGGTACTTCTGAAACAATTGCATTATCGAGTCAAAGTTAAATCGAAAGAAAGTATAAACTTTCTTCCCTTTCAGGTTGGATTGGAGTTGGTTCCTAAAGACTACGACATGGAAAGCTCTACACCGTTCGAGAAATCTGATATTATTAGCATAGTGCCGATGTGTAAGGTAAGTTTACCCTCTTCATCTCACTTACTGGCATTCTAATGCATGCGAAGATTTGCACCGAAATTAGTGTTTTATATGAACAATCCACTAAGTGATGCTTTGTGTCTTCAGCATGTAGGGTGCTCTTCTGCTGATGGGCGAACTTTACTGGAGTCATCCAAGATTGCACTGGACAAGGGGAAGCTAGAAGATGCTGTAAACTATGGGACAAAGGTACCCAAATCTTCCATCATATATAAACGATGTATCTATTGTTCATATTTGGACAGTGTTGAATTTCATGTATGACTTGAAACTGAAGGCTCTGGCGAAGCTGATAGCTGTCAGTGGTCCTTATCATCGTACAACAGCAAGTGCTTATAGTCTTCTAGCTGTTGTTCTATACCATACTGGAGATTTTAATCAGGTATGACATAAGTTTGTCAGTTTCATGTTGATATACTTCTACCAATTGCATTTCTTTTTTAAGTATATGAACATATAAAGGAGAGAGAACATTGTGAGATCCGGACTTCATCTGTACTTGACTTGCACAAATGGGAGACTAGGAAAGTTGAGTGTGTCTGAATTATCCTTCACTTTCTTGTTTAGGCTACTATATATCAGCAAAAAGCATTAGATATCAACGAGAGGGAGCTGGGGCTTGACCATCCAGACACCATGAAAAGCTATGGAGATCTATCAGTTTTCTACTATCGCCTGCAACACATTGAATTGGCACTTAAGTAAGTTAAACAGGATCCATTATTTTAAAATGTCAACAGCCAATATGCTTTGTTTTCAATTATTGTTTTCCTTGATCTTGAAGATTTCAAAACATAATATGATGTTCAAAACTCAAAAGGACATTTAGATTTTTTGAGGGGAATTTTTTCGTTCACTTTATTCTGCCTCTTTTAGTTTAGATTTCTCTTCCAATTTTAGATTTATTTTCAATTTCTTCAAATTTATTTTCTCTCATCTACTTCCAGCTTTGCTACATATTCATTCCTTATGACTAATTTTTTTCTCTCTCTTTCTTAATCATGTTCGTTTATTACCTTGGACAGATATGTCAACCGTGCTCTCTATCTTCTTCATTTTACATGTGGTCTCTCTCATCCGAACACTGCTGCTACATACATAAATGTTGCTATGATGGAAGAGGGCATGGGAAATGTTCATGTCGCACTTAGATATCTGCATGAAGCTCTGAAGTGCAACCAGAGATTATTGGGAGCAGATCACATACAGGTTATTCCCCGTCCTCTCTCTACCTCAAAATACGCATACACATATGTACTATTATCTTGAATACAGAAGCACGTCATGACAAGGAATCAACATTCTAAATGAGTGTGAAAATATGTTTGTGGTTACTGAATATTTCTAGAACCTACTGTTATAATTTAGTTGCTCTATCCAACAGACTGCTGCTAGCTATCACGCAATAGCCATAGCTCTTTCATTAATGGAAGCATATTCCCTCAGTGTGCAACATGAACAAACTACATTACAAATTCTTCAAGATAAACTGGGAGCAGAGGATCTTCGTACTCAGGTAATTACAAATTCTCTCTCGTGGTTTGCCTTTACTGTAAATTTCTATAACCATCAGGCTACACTTGTAATCTGGTTTTTCTGCTTTGAGCTATGTCTTGTTCATGTAGTGGAAGGAGAAGAAAAAGAGTTTTCTCAAGGAAAGTATACCTTTTGATACCTTATTTGATACGAGAAAGATAGGGAAGGGAAAGAACGAGGCTTATATTACTGAAAGATAACAGAGAGTTATTTAACTAGTAACTCTTCTTCACAGACTTCATGTCAAAGATATTTATGCTCACTAATATAATTTTCCATCAGTCACTTCTATGCCCATTATTATGGGAAGGAGCATCTTCAAATACATAAATGTACTAGTTTTGACTCACAAATAGATGCATATCAATGGGTAATTAATTTCAAAGAATGTTATAAAAGGGAAACTGATATACCATATACTTGCAGGATGCTGCTGCATGGCTTGAATATTTTGAATCAAAAGCCTTGGAGCAGCAAGAAGCAGCACGTAATGGAACTCCAAAACCAGATGCATCCATTGCCAGCAAAGGTCACCTGAGGTATTGATACGGTATTCCCATATTGCTTGGTTTTGAACATTATACATATCCTGGCAAACCAAAACCTTTTAACCTTCTGGTGCAGTGTATCAGATCTCCTTGATTACATAAGTCCCGATCAGCAGTCAAAGGATGCAGATGCTCGGAGGAGACGACGTGCAAAGGTATTGAGTTCACAAAAAGCAATAAAGAATTGAACTCTTTTTTATGGATAGTTTTAAATATTTTCTTTTCCAACTACAAGGTGCACAATATGGACATCTTTCTATTTACATAATATCTTTTTACTGAACACTACTTTAAAATTATTGATCTCTCTGTGAAATCAGTCGGATGAATGAACTGGCTCTCTTTCCACCATGTGCATAACTTTTAATCCTGATCCAAAAATTAGTTTCTAAATACTTAAATCATTTTAGATTGATGCTAGAAGAGACATATTTCACGTTCAGCTATGATAGTAGTCTGTCAGATCCTATGCTAAGCCCTAGGCTGGGATTTGAGGTCTCAGATGAATTAATTCTACTTCCTATGCTGCAAACTTACACTACCCTTTTGCATTGATCTATAGGTCTCCCCAGTTGGTGATAAATCCCATGAACTGCAGCATGAGGAAAGAACTGAAATCACCATGAGCAATGAAAGTTTGGAAATCCGGGCGATCATAGAGACTAACAATGCTGTTGATAATACAGACACAAACTCCTCTGAAGGATCCTTCAAGGCCTCTGAAATTTCTACCTACAATCGTGAAGAAACTGTGCAAGAAACAAACTCTGATAAAGGGTGGCAGGAAGCTAATTCGAAAGGACGATCAGGGAATGGTGCTGGCAGAAAGTTCAACAGAAGACGACCGGATCTTGCCAAGTTAAAGATAAACCCTGAGTACTCAAATTATAGAGACAACAGTTATAGAAAGGAGGCTGTGTCACTGGGACATAAAGCAACATTTAAGTCAGTTTCAGCTGAAGTATCTCCCCTGAGGCAACCTAAGACTGTTAATTCAAGTAATGATGAAAATTCAAGTAAATTGCCTGCAAAGATTTCAATGATGAAAACTATGCCAGTGTCTAAAAATTCCTCTGTTCCTGCGACTCTCACAGCGTTGGCTTCTAAATCACTATCATACAAAGAAGTTGCAATCGCTGCCCCAGGTACGGTTCTAAAGCCCTTACTGGAGAAAGTAGAAGAATTAAGTGAAGAAAAAACTGATACCCAGATCTGCATTAGTCCACGGGAGGCAGGAGAGCAAGATGGAAGGGAAAAGGTTGCTGTAGACAACTCACTACCAGATTGTGAAGACCCAAATGGAGACAATGAAGGTGAAGTTGATGATAGTGGATCCGAGTTGGAAAACTCCTTCCCAAATGGTGAAGATATTTCATGCTCAAGCAATGAGGAAAAATCTATAGAAACAAATGGAAGCAAACTTTCAGCTTCTGCTCAACCATTCAATCCAGTTGCCTATTCATTGACTCATCCATTAAACAATACTGCTGTCAATAGTGTCTATGATGTAGTAGCCAGCCAAGGCTCACTTACAGATCCCGTGGGATTTCCATCAGTTTCTGCCAGAGTTCCTTGTGGTCCTAGATCACCTATGTATTATAGACGTGCCTTTTTGAATTACCAAACCCCCATTTCTGAAAGAAGTGGTTTTCTTTATCCAAAAACAATGAATCCACATGCACCTGAATTTGTTCCTAGAAGAGCATGCGAAATGAATGCAGCTACTGAAAGTTCAAAATCTGCTATTGACCTTAATTCTTCTGTGGATCCTAATTGCTCAGATCCTGTAGGATTTTCTGGAGAGAAGCCCAGTCAGAAAGTGACAACTGATATTAAAGGTGAAAGATCTAAGAAAAACAGTTCTGATGCCGAGAAGGCAGAGTTAGCCAGGCAGATACTGCTTAGTTTCATAATGAAATCAGTGCAGAATTCTTCAGATCTTCCAAGTGCGTCTCCAGTCACTGAAAAGAAACCTGAATTTCCAAGTAATACTGCTGAAGCAATTGTAAACGATAGTGCAATTATAAAGATTTTTTATGGGAAGGATGAAAAAACAGAATCAGTAACAGAGAAGAACAACAATGAAACACAAAAAGGGGTAGATGTAAATCAGAGTAAGCACAGAGATGGAGAAGGTTTTGTGCTCGTCACAAAGCGGAGAAGAAACCGTCAGCAACTAACAAATGGTTTGTACCGTCAACAATCAATCTCTGCTTCAGTGCATTGAAGAGAGGACTCTTGAGAATATGTTATGGGAGAGCAATTTCATTCTTCTCCAGCTACAAGAATTTCAGAGATTTCTTCAAATTCGAATTTGAAGCTGTAGAAATGTTCAGAAGACAGTTTAGTAGGGGCTGTACAATAATTACTTGTGGTTTAATTACTAAAGAAGTCCGCTGGAATGAATGTTTATCAAATATTGAGGTTGGTGGATTTCTCACCTTGAAATTTTGATTAATTGATCTACATATTCCTTAATTCGTTCTCCCTTCTCCCTTCAATTTTACTGCTGTCTATGAGGTTTCTATTATCGCTCTAATTTGATAGAGATACATCAGATTCACTTCTATTTTTATGACTATGAAATGAATTCATCTTACTTGTTCACGGTACACTTTGAGCAATTCTATTTGTACATAATTGTGTTCAGATTGATTTACGAATTGATGATGTGGGAGAGAGAAAAATGAGAGAGAATGAAATGAAATCAATTAATATAATCCACATCATCAATTTGTAAATCAATATGTATACTATTATGTACAAGTAGCATTACTCGTACACTTGATATAGTTTTGTTGCTGTAATTTGTAACTGGACAAAATAGAGGAGAAAATTTACTCAAATATTTAGGTTAAAAACAATGTCGACAAACCAACAAATAACACCACTTCAATTTGGTTATTAAACTTTTTGGTTGGGTTCCAAAGTTGTTGATTTTATATCTTGAAGGTGTAGAATTGTAACAAGTAATAAAGTCGATTTAAGAGTTCGAACTATTCCTAACTTCACTTTGATTAAAAATAATTAACCCCAATTCTTTTCTTTTTGTGAGTTTTTATATACTAAAAAATTAACAAGTGCGTAAGTGAATTTTTTATATAATGGTTTAAGTGTGAGGATTCACAATTTCACCGTGGATATCCTCTTAATTTAATTAACCATAATAATTAATTATGCCCCTGTTTGGGCTCCATTTTATTATAATTCATTTTTCTCTTTTTTTTAATCACATTCTCCAACAAAATAATATTACACGTAAATCCAAAAAATTTCCTTCTTTTTTAACCACATGCTTTAAAAAAAAAAAAAAACTATTCCAAAATATATTTTTCTCAAAATTTAATTTTAACGGAGCCCAAACAACACTTACATGTACTATACCGAATTCTTCTAAACTAATTGATTTACCTCTCTTGACTTCAAATCAATTTAATTATATGTATATGTAAATCCGAATAAATCTTAATCAAGAGTATTCAATCTCCAAAAAATTTACCTATTGACCACGACAACCATAAAAGTGTATCTATACCCTTTTTATTCAATTGGCAGGCTTTGACTACGTGGTATAAACAAATAACTCACATTTTGACATAATTATCGCTCACAAATCAATGAATTAATGATCAAGTAATTCAAAACATTAAGAATTGGCGTAAAAAATTACAGTTGTGGTATATGTACATAATATGTTCATATAATGGTTTACACAAACATGATATGGTGAGATACGATTGAATCAGAATTTCTTCAACCAAATAATAAAAAAATTACACCTCTTTTTGACACCTTATCTATATATGAACCATTATATAACTGTTTATGTACAAGTAGGATTATTCAAAAAATTTAATACAAAAGTGGAGAGGTACATCAGGCCTTACCTTCAAGATTACATGGGGGATATGTGTATGGTGGCTTGTCTTAGCTATTCTATTCATTCTCCTTTTTACAACTGAACAATCTTTCATCTATAAATAAATCAAGTACGCTTACATCTTTTCCCAATGTAAGGAAATTCTTGACTGTCTAGCTTTAAGATTCCTGTAATGGTTCCTTTCAGTTGCACCTGTTATAGTAGCCTTTGTTCTCTTTCTTTATATCTAATATCGGCTAACCAATCTGCTGCAGCATTCTTCTCTCTCCAAATGTGTGTGAAATTTACCTTCATTTTCTTCATCCGGTTGATTTCCTCTGTCCTTGATATTCCATGGACCTTTTGCTTGCTTTTTAATGAAATGTATGGATATTAAAGAATCTACTTCTGCCCCCAACTTTTAGAAAATCCATATTGCACACAATCTTAGTCAGTTTAAACCTTTTACTTCTGCCTCAAGGCCATTGTATATTTGTATTCATCATGAGTAAACATGACAAAGCCCTGACAATCCCTTGCTAGCCCACCTCCTGCTGCTTGAAGCATCCGTCGGAAGTATTAGCTGATGAAGAAAATATTTTTATTATTGGCAGGTTTTAGTAGTTGATCTTTCTCGAGTAAATGTATGTGACGTTCTTCTCTCCAAGTCACTCTTTCTTCCTTCATTTTAACTCTGTTGTGCTTGCTGTTATTTCGTTCATTCCAATCCGTAGGTACCAGAAGAGGAAGAGACGTACGATTTTCTGTAATTGACCTGCTTTAGGGGAATGACCAGCACATCTCCAAAATCGGAAAGCCATCTTAGGTTCAGTATGTGGAGGAAATCCGAGTTGCATTTGGTTGCTGAATTATTACCATACCAGTTTTGCTCTCTCATTGAACCAGCAAATGTGAAATAGTTTCTTCTGATCTGCAACAGACATTCTGATGATTTTTATTTTTTTTACCTTTTTTTTTCTGTAGGACTTCATTCACCTGAATCCAATTGTGCCAAATTCTCTAACAAAAAAGAGGATATTTTGAGTGGAATGGCAGAATGCAATAAGAGCTTATAGGAATTAGGATGATTGAAAGTATTTTTTTTTTTGGTCTGACTGCTGGAAATCATTCAGCACAGATCCTTAATTCTTCTCCTGATTCTAGAGCTAGTGAACAAAATTATTGTGAAAATTTGGAAGTACTGATTTTAAAACGAATTTTCTGGATATTCAAAAATAAGCATAAATGAATAAAATATAAAAATGCAAATATAAGCCCATGTTTGGTTTGGATTAAAATTCAATTAAAATTTTAAATCAAAGTCAACAATTAATTTTAACCACATATTTCATAGGATCCACAATTTTTCAACCACACATATTATTAACTTTTATCAAAAT
Source organism: Fraxinus anomala (assembly GCA_903798345.1). NCBI lineage: Eukaryota > Viridiplantae > Streptophyta > Magnoliopsida > Lamiales > Oleaceae > Fraxinus > Fraxinus anomala. The sequence goes on along the minus strand of CAIGRN010090434.1, from coordinate 7,823 downwards.
CTACTAAAAATATAATTTTAATTTATACTAAATAGTGGCTAAAAATACAAATATTATTATTATTATTATTATTATTATTATTATTATTATTATTATTATTTTGTATTTTTTTAATATGGGTGTGGGGTTTATATATATATACGTGGTGTGGATGTACATATTAGCCTGTGTGTATGGATTTCATGTATTTAAAGAATTCTCAAAGATGTACATTTAACGGGTGATATGGCAAATTCTTGTTTTAGAATTAGTGAATATGTTCAAAGGATGAGAAAATGAGAAGTAATATTTGGATGATGAGTACGCCCATTGTTCTAAATAGCTCGTTTAGATGGTGTCCAGGCATCGTTTAGGTTCGAAATTCGGGCAAAATGCTTCACTTCATGCTTAGAAGTTTTTTACTTTCCCAATTTATAAGTGATTGAAATTTTTTACTTCCTCTCTTTCGTCTTCGTTAGGGGTGCTATATTAGTTTTTATTTCATTTGTTTAAAAGTATTTTATTCGACTTTAGCTTATTAATTTTTTTTATTTTTTTAAAAAGAACTTTTCGTTTGACTTTAATTTCAAGTTTTTAAAAATTTTTATCTGTACAAAATTTAAAAATAACTTTATCTAAATAGTTAAATATGATGTTATCTATATTAGGGATAATTGTAGCAACGGTTAGTAGACTTTGCCCAAACTTTTAATTTGTGCCACTCATGGTACCAAACCTTTCATTTTTCCACCAACGGTACCAAATTTTTCAAAATGTCCATAACTGAAGTCCAAATGGATGGTTTCTGTTAGTTTGATTGTTAGTTGATTAAATAATTGACTATGACAATAATGTTGACTGATTTTAAAATAATAAAATGATAATTTTACATTTTTTAATAATAAAATAACCAAAATCAAATAATTAAAATTTAAAACTCATTCCACCTTCTTCTTTGCTACCCACCCCCACCTCAAATCTGCAATTCTGGGTTTGAAATTTCGAGAACGCTTCAACAAGCTCGAAAATTGAGTCCCCAGAACCAAATGTTCACTCTGCTACAATGATAGTGGCTCTAAAGAACTCTGTCTGTGCATTTAGCCCAAAACTTTATCTTGATTGATCATGAAATCAGAAATCCAAAACTTCATCCAAAACAGTTCATCTTCTTCCCATCCCCACACTTACCCCACCTTCCCTCATACAATCCCAACCAAACGAACCAAAATCTACCCGTCTCCACCATGACGACGATCGCAATTCACACATACACAGGCTGCAATGACCGCCACAAGCGCCTCCGCAAATTAGCAGACCTTACCAGAAACTTACTTAGACGTCATACAGAAAATCCATAAGCCATTTTCAATCTCTTCTCTCTTCTTCTCCTCTTTGGTCATGATAGTCTCTTCGACGGACCATTTCAACAGAAAATTCATATTTTTATCAAGGAGCTCTATTTTTGAGTGATTGTTTAGTCAAAATCTCTAATCCGATCTATGTAGATCTCCATAGTTGGACAACAGGTTTCGACGCCATGGATTCAAGGATTCAAAAATGTTGATTTCTCATATTTGCATATTTTGGGTGGGGGTGGGAGAATAAGGAGGTGGAATGCATTTTTAATTTTTGTTATTTTATTATTAAAAAATGTAAAATTACCATTTTAACATTTTGAAAATCAATCAACATTATTGTTAAAGTCAATTATTTGTTCAACCAACGGTCAAACTAACAGAAACTATCAATTTGGACTTCAGCTGCGGACATTTTAAAAGATTTGGTACCGTTGGTGGGAAAAATGAAAGGTTTGATACCATGGATGACACAAATTAAAGGTTTGGACAAAATCTACTATTAAATAAAAGGTTTAGCATCACTGCTGTGATTATCCCTCTACATTATGTAATTATGACCTTGAAATTCGTTATTTTGTTACAAACTTCAAAAGTATGTATACAATTTCAATAAATCTATTAAGTATGACTTGCATAGTTGAAAATTAAAATTATGATAAATATTCTAATTTTTGCATTTTGGAAACTTGAAAATTGTATAATTGACTAATAGTATGAATTATTAAGTAAATATAGTATTGTATAATTTTAGATGTTTGATATATATTATTTTAATTATTAAATAATTTTTTAAATGATTAAAAATTTAAAATAATATTAAAAATATCAAAACGCTTTTAGCTTAAACCTCTCCTAGACTTACTTAAGCTTGTAAAATTAGAAATTTCCTCTTTACACCTAATCACGCTTTATACTTTTTAGAACACTGACCACACCACAATACGTATTTTTTTCATTTTTAGTTAAATTTATTGTGGCGTATTTATTGATAATATATTTCAATTGTACTTTGATTATAATGTGTTATAGTAATTAAATTTTGTGACGGTATCAAGAAAAACCCAAACAAATCATTATTATGGAATTTTTCTTTAAAATAAGAAAAAATATTGGAAAACAAAAACGAGGAAATCTAATCCAAATTAAAAGGCTTAATATTTTCTTTTTTAATTTTGGTCACCGAACTTTCACGTAAATCTCAATTGGATCATCCATTTATAATTTGTAGCAATCAAACTGCTTCATTTCAAATTGGACATTCTGTTATATTATTAAAATTCAACTTATACTTTGATTTTAAATGAAAATTTGAATTGGGTCACTCATTTTTAAGTCCTCATTTGGTCCTCATTATTTGAGATTATAATTTTTAGAATAGTACTTTTTTTAAAAAAAATATACAGTTGAGATAGAAGAAAAAATTTTAAATTTACGCATAAAATTATTTTATTTAAAAATGTATAATCGATTAGAGAAAAAAATATATTATAATTTTATGGGGGTCTCGCGTTAAATCAAGAAATTTATTTCAACTGAAGCACATTTTTCATTGAGTGTCTCTCTCTATGCACGAAATCTTCATTTCTCGCACAATCTCAAACCTAATACGGTAATCTTTAACAATGATTGTACCAATTTCATTACCAGTAATGCACCAGTGGTCAATTGCTTCTCTTCGAGATTCCGGTCTTTTTCATCTGAAAATGACTCCCCCAAAGAAATAGCAGAGTCGAACCAAGACTCAAAGCCTGAATCCGAATCTAGCGTCACCGAGCCTGAAGAGAAGAAACAAGTTGCCGCCGAGGTCCAAGATGTAAACAATAAAGGTACAAAATTGAAAATTATTTGAGCTTTTGTGGTATCAAAATAATGTAATTATTTCCTGGTTCGTCTAATTCACATTTGAGATCTAAAGAAACTGCGCTGTATTTTGTTGTATTGGGTAGCTTTTGAAGCTCATTTTTTCAAGAAGAAAAGACAACTTTTTATATTAATAAGATTGTTTATTATGAATTTTGGAGGAATACGTGCATTAATAACGTTGGAGAAAATTGGACCTGTTAATAGTGCAATTTGATTCCTGTTTTATGTATGATTGTTCAGTCAATTAAAAGTTTAGCTGTACTAGCTTTTGTGCTTATATTTTTTGAAACCAGATTAAGTAGATTGCACAATATGCTGTTCGGATATAAAGCTTTTGCTGAACAACTTGACTCGGTTACTGAGTAATCATGGACTTACTACTGCAAGTCTACCTGTTTCATCCATGTTTTATAGATTAAGATTTAATCGTTTCTGTGTATGTCTGAATTTTCTGGAATTTGTAATACTGGCCATTCTTCCATATTAACCCACGGAACATGTCAGATATTTGGTGGGTTTCAAGAACTAATTGTTTACAGCTTTATTTGGAATATTTTGTTTGCAGATAGAGGACTACTTCAAGAATGCCAATGAGGATGCACTCCCATTAATCCTTGAGAGTATTCTAAAGAGGAGGATTTCAGGTAAGCATGATGACACAGATGATGAGTTGATGGAAGAGCTTCAAATGCAGCCGATAGATAATGTTAAAGACCAAGATTTTGAATCAGATTTTGAGGAGGGGCCATGAAACGGATGAAGAGATTGATGATTTGTTCAATGCAAGGGATATTGTGGTGAAGAAAATGGCAAGTGATCCATACTTCAACATGGATGACAAGAAGTGGGATGACATGATTGCAGAGGCTGTCGAACATGGGCATCTGAAGGATACTAGGGAGTGCGAGGCAATACTAGAAGACATGCTTAACTGGGACAAACTTCTACCCGGTAATATTTCTATTCCTTTTCTCACTTTCAAGGTCAAATTGTAGAACCTTTCCATCTTTCTTGGTGGTTTTCGGATTGATCAGATGGATCTTTTTTCTTGTGATTAAGATCACATTAAATTTTGACGTGTCATGATTTGGAACTGCACAACCTTTTTAAACTAAAAATTACTACTACATACTTTTGACTTGGGAATATTGACATGTCTTTGCTCCGAATAGTAGCAATAACGGCTCTAAGGATGTGCATAAAAGCTCGACTAACCATGTAATGAATACAAAGAGACTGTATATGAGGAAGTTGCTCTGCAAGTTCACCCCTAGTTCATGGGATTTCATTAATACCGACATAAAGAAGAAAATTGTAGTGGAGGTAGGGGTGGGCTAGAGACTGTGTGTGTGTGTGTGTGATTATTCACTCACCATGCCGCCTAAAGAACACATTTGTAATCCTGTAAGATGCATGAAGTCAGTTAGTGTACGTCCATCAACTGGAGGAAGTTCAAATGATGCGAAATCTGTAACCTATATAAAATAACAGATTAATTTGTCATCCTTGGACAAAAAACCATATCAGCACTTCCATGCCAAACTTTTGAGCCATTAGCATTATATTGTAGCTTAGGTAGAGCAACTTCATCATTGTACTCATGCAGCATCTTGACCAGCTCATCCACTGACTGCAGATTGAAGCGGGGAGTTATAAAGATGAGATAAGAAAGTGCCCTTAAATTGGGGGAAAAAAAAAAAAATCAAGCAAAGCATCATTATCAAATTTACTTTTTGATCTTTTTTTCCTTTACATTTGACTTCTGCTTCTCTCTCCATGCCCACATCCCAACCTCATGGAGCTGGTAAATGGGTTTGGGTTGGAAGCGAGTAAAAATGCATTGTTTTGACCTTAAAAGTACATGATAAGTCAAATAATTAAGGCCTTAATATATAAATAAGACCTTTGTATAAAGGCCAGTTCCTGTTCCTCCTTGAGTAACATATTGCAGCAACTCTGCGTTATAGTTAGACTCGCATCTCTTTAGTTATTCCATGTTTAGGCTGTTGATTCCAACATCATTTCTTAATCCTTCCGACTAGCAGAAGTTGGTTTCTTTTTCTTTTCTTCAGCATTTTAACTGTTTCCCAAGTCTTTTAACAACTGGATCAGCCTTTTATCTTCTTAAGGACTTCCAGAATTGTTATCTGCTGGTGATTCCAACATTTGTAGGTGCTGCATCCAACAAGAACCATCTGATATAACTTACAGTCATAACAGCACTGTTTTCTAGCTTTCTCAGACTATCTTCGAGGGGGGTCTGGAGAAGACATCTTGAAGTTTTAATATCCTTCAAATCAGACTGAAGAGATTGGCCTCTCCCAGTTGATTTAGCTCATGACTCGTGGATCATTACTCATATAATTTCATCTTAAATACATGTTAGATTAATAAACTTGAAATGATGATGCTTGTGTTCAGAAAAATAAAAAAAGAAATGATAAAGCTTAATGCATTTGACTTTGTGGATTTTGCATAGTGATTCAATATCGTGGGACCATTATATGCACATATTTCCACTCTCAAACATTGTAGTAATTTTTTCCGTTACTTTATAGACTCTGTTTATAGTTTGAGTTGACTTTTATTATTTAACAATTCTCAGACAAGATCAAAAAGAAAGTGGAAAAGAAGTTTGACGAGATAGCAAATAGGATTGAAAAAGGTGAACTTGAAGTTGAAGAAGGCTATTGTTTAAAGAGTTTGAAGACCAAATGGTATTGCAATGTGCTAAGCTGATGGAGGCAGAGGCTCCTAAACAGTTTAATGACTTCTGTGCCCTTTAAGAAAAACGACCGTGATGACCCACCAGGTGAGGGCCCAATTCTTAGGTGGAAAACATGTGTGGTCTTTGCTCCTGGTGGTGATGCGTGGCACCCAAAAAATAGAAAAGTAAAATTGGCTGTTACTGTCAAAGAGCTTGGTTTGTCAAAACATCAATTCTGCCGGCTAAAAGAATTAGCAGGAAGGCGATACAATCCAGGAAAAGATGAACTTACCTTAACTAGTGAGAGGTAACTCAGTGGCAGATGGTGTGTTGCTTTTTTCTCATCAACGAATGACCTTGATAATGCATGAATGTCTGTGAATTATGTAGCATCTGATTCTCGTCCAGGGAACTTCCTCTTACTTCGGATAATAATAAATTTTAATTGAACATAGTAGTATGGGCTCTACCCTAGATTCTGTATCTTTTTATTGCTCCTGAATCTAGGGTAAAATTTCTAGGGAGACAAACAAAGATATCACAGCTTAGCGAAATTTCAGCTGTTCTTCAATTCTTGATCACAAAGCTATCCTTTTTTCTCTATTTTAACATTATGTTCTCTACCAGGTTTGAACATCGGGAGGAGAACAGAAAGGATTGCCTCCGGACTCTATTTGCTTTGATTGAGGAGGCAGGTAAAGCTAGGAGACTGGTGGAAGAAGCTGGAACTTCAAACATTAAAGAGAGATTTAAAGCGAATCCAAAGTTCATGCAGAGGTTGCAAGCCAAGATGGCGAAAACGAGAGAATCTACTTCATTAACTGCATGAGAGAACTTGACTCCTGGGATCTTCAGACAATGATTTCAATGATACATTTCTTTTTGTAGTTTCCTTGTCTATTTAGAAATTAGTTTGCACGGGTAGTTATAGATCACCAGTCAGGCACTAAGTTAACATTTAATCCTCTCTTAAGTCTAGAAGAGGCATAAACACTAGTCTGTCCTGAATCACAGAGGCAAGTTACTATGGATATAGAGGTTGTCTCTAATACTTTATGATGTAGGACAACTAGCTTTGGAGTTTGAAGAAGTGCTGGATAGAAAATTGACTAAGAAAGGTCGCGTCAGGGGCAATTTTGTCATTTGTCGCGATGGTGTCGGAATGGGCTGAAATTTGGCAGGTTGATAGGAAATGACCCGAAAAATTGGATTTGGAGCGGAGTCCCGAGATCTCGGGATTTTAGCCAAATCCCTTCGTTTATGCCTCCGAATAATTAATTTTCGTATTTTTCGTTTTGAATTTTCGCTATTTTTAGAACGTTTTACTATTCTGTGTGTTAGGGTTCTTGTAACGCCTATTTAAAAGGCTTTTGAACGTTTTCGCAAAATATAAATTGACACACAAGTTTCGTTCTTGGTAAATTCTAGTTTTTCTTATTTTCAAGATTTACGTTGGTAAATCTTTTACTTCCGTTCTGCGTCAAGTGGTATCAGAGTTTGGATTTGCCCTGTTCAATGACCAACAACAACGAAGTTGGAAGAAATCATCCTCGCGATGCTGGTCGCAGGGATGCAGATGTAGATCTGTGGGCAGCAATTGACGAACAGCGACAGGCGATGGAAAGGTTAGAGACTATGGTTCAGCGTCTGTTGGAGCGACAACCTAACCCTCATCATGTCAATCCCCATGCCCCTGTCGAGGGAATCATCCTTGGCCGCCTTGGGAGTGGGCGTTACCTTAGAGCAGCGAGAAATATGCAGTATGATGATATCATCGATGAAGATTCCGAAGAGGATTTTGCGGAGAATCAGCAACAGCGAAACCAGCTCGAATATAGGATCTGCGTCGATATACCATTGTTCCATGGGAAGTTGTAGATTGAGGAGTTTTTGGATTGGATTTCAGAGGTCGAGAG